>BMAW01022856.1:53270-89678 GCA_019974015.1 Nephila pilipes
AAAAAAAGATTTCAGTTGTGTTTTGCATGATTTGCTTTAAAAAAAAAACTTCATAGCTTTATTGTGCCACTTTTAAGTTCACCAGGAAAACTTAAAATTTAAGGTGAAAGACATCTGTATCGAATAGGGGGTAATTGTCAAGATATTGTCATTTGCCCTGTATATTTAGTGAAATTTAAACACGATGTTCAGTCATAACGACAAGTGACGTTGCTGATCGTGCAACAAACTGGCTTCATTATTTATATTAAGAGACATAATCACCAAATAAAGATCAGTTTCAAAAATACTTAAATAATTTATTCGGTCAAGAAATATTTTCAGAATAATTTAATAATGGGAAGCGTTCATTTAATCGTGTGCTTAAGCAAAGATTATAATTGTAAATTCTATTTATCTTAATAACAGCAAATAGAAGAGTTGGATAAACTGCATCCGATTTTAAAATACTTCTAATAACAGGATCCAAAAAAGGTAGTCACTCTCAGTATATCACCACACACTGGTCGTGAAATCTCACTGCACTTACCCTCCAACAGCTCCATTCTCTATATCTGATAACATCTCACTATACATTTCAGAGGGTAGTATTTTCTTCCCGCCTTTTGGGGATATTTTTCGACCCGTGGTAAGGAAGACAGTCGGTTTTGAGTGCCAATGGCGTTTCGAACCTTCGACCATTGGTCCGAAGAAAAATTGTTCGATCGTTTTTGCAGTGTTCTTATCAACTGGATCGAAAAGGGATTCCCCCTCGGACTAATTTTTTGGAGTTTTAACTTCCGGTGTTTTTGTTGAAGATAGTTGCAGCAACATTTTAAATACGGATGCTAATTTACGTTAGTTAAGGTTCTTTCGCAAGACGAAGTTCTCGAATCAAATAATATCTATAATAAAGTAACCTCAAAGATTAGTTAAACGGAAACAGTATCAAGTGTTTTACTGAACTCTCGAGAGAGTTATGCAGATGAGAAGAATGCCACGATAAGGTAATGTTCATATCACGGGCTAGGCTCAAATATTTCTATAAAACTGAAACTGTGATAAAATAAAACCCTATGCTCTCTCAATTAGAATGAATTATTTCTGTTGTGAGATGAGAAATTATTCGATTATTAGAACTCTTATTCCGGTAAAAAAAACATGCAATGACAAATATTCATAAGTGTATTTAATTTCTTTGATTCAGGAATAAAAACACTATCTCTTTTTTTTTGAAAAAAAATTGATAGATCATATCTGATTTATTTACCCATGCAATATTTTCACTTCGTGTAAACCTCGTAGTCATAAAATCCAGCTGCAGTAAGTCGCAAGTCAATAAATAACCTGCAAACGTATTCAATTCGGGTTTTTTTCTTCTGGTATGCAGAACAAAGTAGTAACTACGAGAACAATATGCAGGAAGTAATAAGTCATTATTAGTGTGTTAAAATAGAAAAATGGCATGTTTTTAAGAAATCTTACAATGTACCTTTAAATAATAAAACACTCTACATTCTTTTTATGTTGGAGCATTGTCCAGAATCCATATAATATCTATGATTGACTTTTTACATTTTTTTATTACCGTCTTGAAGTTCAACATATTATGTTACTACGAAACAATCCTAATATTTTCGTTACAGTTCATTTAGCAGACGATTCAATTAAGAAAGACAGAGGAATAAAACAATATCTCGTGTCATCCCGAAGAAAACAAATAAAAAAAAATTAAGAATAGAATATTTCACGGTTAATAAAACACAGCTGTTAACTATTCGTTTGGGGCTTTTTCTTTTGCTAGTCACACAACTACCGACCTATTTCAGGAACGTAGTAAAAATTATTTCTGCGTGTGAAAACTCTTTTTCTCGGTTGCTCTTCGTAATTTGGAGAGAAATGAGAAAATTCTACTTTCAGGTAGAGGAAAAAATTCGAAGAAAATTTGGCTATAAGCCAAAATGTCGTGTCGCACGCAAATTCCTATTCCGTGGAAAATTATGGACATAATGTGTACATTGCGAAAAAGAGGTATTTTTTTTGTAAAAGCCCTCGAATAATGAGTAGTTATTTTTCTCATTATATTGCTATGTATTTGCTCATTCTTGATTTGAACACATATTATATTATTGGACGTACTTAGTACGAGCTAAGTCAAATTTTAGACATAAAAATGTGGTAATAAAAGCAAATTTTGAAACGAAAACTTTATACACACAGAGAGATGTACACATATATATAATTTAAATTTGTTTCGATAAATATTTTTTTAGTAAATTCTTTAATTCTGTACAGTAAATGAATGAATCGACAGTTTTGGTGATTGTAAACAAGGTAATATCACGCCATATTGAAATGAGTTGAGGGCAAAAAATTTATTTGAAGGTAAAAGTTATAATTTTTTTTTATTTAAAAAATGTTTTTAAGTGCGTGTTAATGGGTATATGTTAGTTTTAAGTTGATGTTTTTTGTTTTAATGTATTTGTTTCTCCTTTTTTTCATTTTTCTCATGTTGAATTTTCTTCCGTTTCTAGAATTTTTATTATTATATCTATGTATCAATAATGATAATATAATTACTGAAGTTGCGATGTTTGGATCTAGCTTAATTACTTTTTTACTATTTATTTATTACTATTTTACTTATTAATTACTTTTCCCATTCCAAGTATACGGGACAGTGTTTAAATTACATTATCTTCATTTTTGTTTTTCCTTAATTATTTTCTCTTGAGATTTGGTTTGTTTTTTGGGTAGCTTTGCATGAAACATAACATGGCTGTAATTTTTAATAAATGATTTATACATGTTTTGAATTAAAATTATTTTTATGTGTATAATTTGCATTTCATAAGACCTATGACATTTTTCATTATAATATTTTATCTGCTTTTAATTTAAGGTAATGTTTTTGTTAACTTGAATGCTTTTGTTAACTTGAATGTTTTTATTAACTTGAATGTTTTTGTTAACTTGAATGTTTTTGTTAACTTAGATGTTAACTTTAATGTTTTTGTTAACTTAAATGGTTTTGTTATTTTGATAAATAAATGATTTTTTAACTAATTCTGTAATATTTGTAGTTTTTTTTTTTATTTTTCATTAAAATTTTAATTTATCTTTAGAGATTATAATTTGCAATTTAGAATTTTATACACACCTAACCACACACACACGCACACACACACACACACATATATATATACATATATTATGTGTGTGTTGTAATCAAATTATTTGTTATTTATTTATTTATTTTATACTATATATATACACATTTATTCTAAATTGCCTATTTGCATTTTGAATAGCAATTTAACATCAGAACGATCGACTTTTTAACTACCGAAAACGACCATTAGCAGTCATTTTGACTGCAATAAGAAATCGAGAGTAAATGTTGTAATGATAAGGGGTCGGAAGGATGGGAAGACATTTCTAAAACAATTAGTTTGTTTATCAATCAATCTACAGAACAATTCAGCTAGAAGTCTATCCTATCCAATCTTATCTCCCCTCTCTCCTCTTCTTCTCTCTCTTGAAAGCTTACACTATATATACATATATCACTCTTAATTTCAATGTTTCCGTTCTCTTCTTCGGAGGAAGCTCTCTAATACAAATTATAGTTGAGGAGTGAAAACTCCCCAAGAGGACTGCTAGTGACAAGGTCGCGGATAGATCTGTCACAATGTAAATGCAAATATTCTTATAAAAAGTTAAAATAAATAATTCTAAGCAATTCAAAACTCAGGTAACATTTGTAAACATAAAATTTTGTGTTTCATAAAATAAATACTTATTTTTCAGAAAAAAAATGCATGTTGTATTCATATTGAACACCTATTTTTTTTTATTGTAGGGGTAAACACGATTTGCAATAAAAGATTTTAATGCACTGTTCTTTACAATCTCCACAAATTGACCTAACACATGAGGAACACGCTTATTTCGTTTTCTTTTCGCAGAATAAACATTGACGACGTTTATTATTTTTGGTTTCAATAGAGATAGGAAGGTTCACGCGCAGGTCATATCTTTGACAAAGAATAATTATGATAATCTCAGTTCGTTGATAAGGCTCAAAATAAAGGATATTCCAAAAATTTGTGAAGAGTTGCATTCGCTTTAAATAAAATCCAAGTAGTTGGTCATCTACAAACTTATCACTTCGCGTACAATCGCCTCATTTGATCTAATGCATCCACGCCACACTTAGAAGTATTGTAAAAACTTAACATTTTTGGGAGTATTTTAGGATTATTAGTTACCTTGACGTTTCTAAGCCTAGTTCTTACGATGCAGATTTTTTTTTGTTTACACCGATTAACGATAACTATGTTTTGGCCGTTCACTAGAATGTTTGAATAAAAGCGTTTAGCAGTTCTATCTTGGTAAATCGGTGGCAATTCTCTTCTATTTAGACGCATTCCACCTACAACAAGAGTTCCTTTTGCTAAAAAAAGAGTACGCATGTTTCTGAAATGTAAAAAATTGTCAGTTGCAATATTTCTTCCTTTAAATAGAAAAAGAATCTATTAGTTTCCAAACTACATATTTATCATGCTGAACACTTTTGTTCTCTCTCTCTCTACAATATATATATATATATATATATTCATCCTTTCTTAGATACATAAAACCACTCAAGAAATATTTTTTCTCAACATCTACAGCCAGCCAGTTTTAATCCAAATTTATAAGGCTTATATGCCATTTACTGTGTATATTTATAACGTGTTTTACTTGGAAATAATTATTCGTCTTTTGTTGTAGTTTCACAAACTATAAAATACAACTGAGAGTTTTCCTTAAAAGATGAACCTAACTCGGAAAAAAGAGCAAGCTTATCCTTTTTAATCCGAGTAGCACGACCAATTTATCATCACACCACAGGAACTGTAGAATTTCTTTGAAACAGTTTCGCCACATCGTTTTACCGAATACTGGAGGACTCCGCTGTTTTGAACACAAGTCGTTCAAGTCAAACGAAGAACAACACGTTGCTTCTCTTGCATAGACTAGAGCAATAAAAGCATCCAATTATTCCAAAGAAATGTCCCTTGAACCCTAATTTAATTAGAGGCGAACTTATTCTATGATGCCTTTTTGAATATGTTTCAAGATATGGACTCGGAAAACAGCATGCGCCAAGATGAAGTTTCATTTTCTCCAATGTTTTTAGCGCAAGGAATCGGTCCTGTTTTTCTTTCAATACGTTTGCTGAGGCATGCCTTCCAGACATAAAAATATTTTACTCAGGAATCTGCCATTGAGTTCCATCCAGAGCATGATACTGGCTGAGGAGACAATTTGTTGCGCGGGATATTATTCGCCTTCCATTTCTTATTCTGAGGAATCCGAACTTAGTTCTGCAATTTCGCTTTCAGAGAAAATCTTGAAATTTGAATCGCTGTTCCATCAGATTGATGTAAAAGAGCTAAATACTCATCTATACTCAGCCCTTTTGAACGAGGCATTAAAAATAACTAGCTGTCACTTTGAAATTGGATAAATCGTTTTGAATAACCCTGTATTAATCAGTGGTTCCCAATGGGATCGATACCAGTGAGCGTTGAAGAGATCTAAGGAGGCTTTTAAAGTTCAAGATGCCGAATTTAGAGGAGCAAATTTAGGGTTGCCGAGGACCAACCGTTGCTCTCGTAGGCAATACTCGCAAGAACGTGATGAAAAGCTTGAATAACATTGAAAATTATGGAACACATGCTTAACGAATAATTCTAAATGTCGTTTGAGCAAGATAAGACAGTAATAAAAGGAAATAAGGGTACATTATAGAATTGTTTTCAATGCCATCTTGACTAGTACTTGAAAGAGTCGCAGCATATGCCGTGCACCGCACGTAGCACTACAGTGAGTGTGTGTAAGTTCCGCCTCGATCAACAAAGCCGATATCGGACAGACATGACAGGAAAGGCTCCCGCCTACACATGGTGTATGGATGGTGTATGCATGTACAGTAGTTTTGTGATGAATTAGTATTCCTATTCGTCTCTTGTGCCATAGCTAACCTAAATATACTAACACTAAAGAGTCAATAACTTATGCAAGAAGACGTTAGACAGATCTCACGCACAATATTTATTCCATAATTTTGTACTATAACGACAAATGAACACCGACTCTCCAAAGTAACGTCCTAGATATATTTGCCTGTCTCACTAATACCGAATTAAAGTTAGCTTACCACAACTTTCTCGGTTGAAACCAACTTGATTTTTGGCTCGTCACGATCGCTCTCACCGGTAGCCAATCTTGGTCTTGTCTACCACCTGCAAGGCATATACTCGATACTAGTGACACTCAACCTCTATCGTGCGACTCTCGCTTTGCTCATATAATTTCCTATTTACAGCACTTCACTTTACTTCTACCTTCTCTAATTCAAATAATCACGTTTCATTTTGGTTGAGAAGAAATTATTATTTATAGCAATCAATCTTAATTAAAAGTCCCCAAGGTTAGTGAAGAGAAAACAGCGAATAGCCCAACGTCACAACCTATGGATACGTTTTGTATATGCTAGCCGATTATTTGATCCTAGGCCACATCATATCTTGATGCAGATTAAATGTTTTTTTCAATTTTTGATCCCGCCTCCCCCTTGGTTATGAAAACAAAATTAAAAAACATATATGAAGCAATTAAATATGTATAAACCAACAAGAGAATAACCACAAAAAACCATTTCAACAAAATTCCCGGCAAACAAAAATTGCTCCTACAGGTGAGATTTACGCATTCAGAGCGGGGTTTTATGTGTTAAAATACTAAAAAATAACAATCTTTTTTTAAGAATTATTTGAGGGAATCATCCCAATTTAATGAATGTTAACTGTTCGCATTAGTATTTTCTACCGTACAGATCGAAAGAAATACTTGTTATCATCAAGTAATTTCTCAAAAAGAAAAAATAAACATCATTTTAAAGTTAATATAATAATATTAACTTTCTAATTATTTTTTAAATCAAAAAATGAAATAATGTTTTTGAAAAAAGTAAATACTCTTCAGATTATGTTCTAGAACAAAAAGCTCGTGAAAAACTTTTGAGATACAAACAAGCTCTTGAGAAATCAGTTATAAATTTTTACCGTCATGACTGAGAAACATGAAGCTCTGGTAAACATCAAAATAAAAAAAAAATCCATTGTGTATTGTATAAGACTACTGTTCTAGAAATAAACAAAATATTAAAAGTCACGGTGTTTGTGACACATTTTTATTGATGTTTATGTGAGATAAAAAAAAATGGTGCAACGTTTCCTGTTTGTAATGATATGAAATGTAGCAGACAGAAAACTAGCATTTCTAAATCTTATTTTGATTTGTGAAGATCCATTTTGAGTTCAAAATTCACACGTTGACCTTTTTAGTGCCAAATGACGATATATCGCCATTCGCAACACTTGAAAAAAGCTTTTTTTTTGCCACTTATGGAGTTATTGTTTTAGTCAATGACAAAAAGATTGCAATAATACAAATCTTTTCAAAATAAAGTGTTTTCTGAATATCTTTTCTGTCCAAGTCCCAATCAATCAATCAAATTTCAATTCCATTGGGATTTTATCTTTTGCTTTTATTCTAATACTTAATTGAATAATTTAATGATTATTTCTTAAAAAATGTTAATACCTTTGGTGGCTAAATCTGTCCCTTGTAAAATTTATTTATTATTAATTAAAAAAAAAGACTTTAAAATAAATAAGTAAAAATAAATAAATAAATATTGAATAAGTAAAAAATAAATAGCAACGTCGAAATAACGCTGTTTGTCTCTAAAAGGGTTGATTATCAAGCTTTATGTTTTTAAACGGTTTTGTAAATTAAAATGAGGGTTGAACAATGAAATGATAAATTTTTTTATTATTAAATTCCTACTATTAGCTCACACACTTTCTCTATATTTATATCTTGTTCAAATTTTCAATCGTTAATAAAATACTTTTTATTCTTCCACTCAAGTTCAAATACATTTTTTAGACAAGTAGTGGATGACACTTTATTTTAATACAGTTTTTTCAAATATTAATTAAGTTTAATTGGTGAAAATGCAGTTTAGCCCAACCGCTTGGCGAGATTTCAAAAATTGCCAAACGGCGATTTTTTTGGCTGAACGTTAAGTCCGCGAGGCGGACCAGGGAAGCCACATTTAGCAAAATACCGCCAAATAATTCCAGTCGCCAAGGGTTGTTGGGCTAAACTGCATTCCAACCGTTTAATTCAGCGGATGAATTAAGAAACAAGCCAACGCTTCTTCTATGACATTTGTCGTGAAATGGCAAAGTTTGTAGTGTGTCGGCGTAGAATCTTCATGCCTTCGGATCGAATTTCGTCAAAACATAAATTTTTTTTATTTGATTTTCAAATAATTAATTTTAGTTTCATATGAGAGAAAAAAATTCTCTAATGTAAGATATTTAGCAGGAAATAAATTTAGGAATAGATACCGTCAGTGACGAAGCGTGTAGATCGTTGGAAAAAAAAATTCTTTTGCCAATTAATATTGGGATGCTATCATATGTATATGCATATTTATATCAATTGTAATTATTTAATAAAAAGTCACTAAAATAACATTTTTCTTGTTGACCTAAGTAGGAATTGACTTAATTTTTTTTTATATTACTTGTTTTTATTCTTTTTATAGTTTAGTGGGAAAATAATAATTTAAGAATTAAGGAATAAATGGAGCTCTTCGTAAAGCTCATTTTAGAAACTTACAATATGTTTCTGTTATTAATTAATGATATTACATTAAATTTTGATTCATATAATGATTTATCGAAATTTATATTTAAATGGTAATGACATTGTTATTAGAGAGAGAGAATAATGGATTTTTTTTCATTATTCGTTTTTTCTAAAATGCGTAAATTAGTAAAATAAAATGATTTTTTTAAGAAACGAGAATGTGTGTACACCTATATCAAAAAGTTAATATGCTGACACCTCCGTCTCGCTACTTGGGATCTAATCCATCTCACTTAACTAACTAATCAGTCAATAAATAGTCAAACAGTCAAATCTTTAAATTATGTTTTTCCTATCTAATAATAATCAAACACAAGTGTTTGTATAACGAATAAAGAAGGATAACTAACTCGCGTCCGAAACCAAAGATCATAACTGAAAACTCTATTCATTTCAATAATCCCTCAACTGGATCTAAATTGGAAACAATACTTGAATAATTAGTCAAATATCAGCTAACCGACAATCACTTAATTATTATTATCTTGTGCTCTATAACACGCTAACCTTCTAATTCTTCTTAGCTCTGTTATGAAACTTTTACTTTTATATACGTTCACTTTTAACTTTTAAAACTAATCACTCTAAACTACTTTTTTCACTTATAAACTTCTTCTGCTACTTCTGATTTATTATAGACACGCACTTTATTTACTTTACTTAATAATAAACAACTTCCAGTTCATATCAACAGTTCCTTTCATTCTTTTAAATCCTGTCGCGTTTAACACACCTTCAACAATTTCTTTTTATTCCTCTAAATCCTGTCGCGTTACCTCGGTGATCTTATACAATTTACTGTTAGCATATCTGTTCTCCTTCGCGAATTTCTTAACTTAACTGTTGTCTTAAATTCTAAGATAAAATTAGAGAACTGGTTGCAAAACTACAACGATATTTATTAAGTACTATCTTTATTTCATTACTTTGCGATCCCTTCTCTATCGCTTACACACTGACACTCTACTTTGAGTCTGATCTGCTTTGCTCGAAGTCTGGTTCTGATTTGAGGGGGTTATGTAAAAGTGGTATCTTTCTTACACTCACCCCTTTACAAAAACATCCTCTAGCCTTAGACCCTGGAGATGACAGCTCTATAACAGGTCCAATCTCTCTGTCTGATCTACATTCACCATGTTTCTATATATATGGCATTGCTGATTTACATATGTAACATTTTATTCAAAAATGAGATTCTCAAATCAAATAAACCATTAAGTAGCCCAAAAGGTTAATTGATTATTTAAATGCACGAGAACCTGTTACAAATGGCAGTCATTGAGTTACTGTCAATAGAAAGAATTAAGAATAGAAAAAATAGAGAAAGAAATCTTCTATAAAACTATTTGAAAGTTAATCTGATCCATCATAACTATAAAAAAAAATTTAAAAGGTAAATAAATCAAACTACGCTACAAGAAACTGAATGAAATCCGATTAGGCAAATATGAAAACAGTGAGTTTTTTTTTTATGATCCCATTTATACTTAGTGCATGAATTGAAAAGTGAAAATACAGCTGTTATTACTTAAATTTCAAAATGAATTATGTTTTCTATACATATAATCTCATCTAGACATTTACGTACAAACTTAATTTCATCAGCATTCACTCGGCATAAAATAAAATGAAGAAGCATTAGCCACAGAAGACAGTCACAATAATAAAAAATTAAGCGTTGTCGCTACAAAATTTACGTTGGAAAAAAAAAAGCTGTCCAAACCAAATCACATATGATTTTATTTTTATATATATCTTGAATAATTCCTAAAACTTAAAAGAACCGCATCTCAGCAGAAAGCTCGTGGAAATTTGTAATGCAGAGTTTCTGAAGCCCACTCCTAAAAATATACTGAAATGAACCTTTCTTTTTCCTTGAAATAAACAATAATATTTATTAATAAAAAATTTTAATGAATTCTTACCTCAAATATTTGTAAAATAGTCTACTGAATCGAGTAGTAATATACATGTAAAATAGAGGCTGCGTTGAGGCCAAATCCACTTCGATCACTTTGAACTTTGATTTCATAATTACAAGTACCGTATATTTCTGAGTATAAGCTGAGAATTTTTAGAACTTTTTCAAAACTAAGTTACAGGGGTCAGCTTATACGCGGGGTTGATAGCTCGCAAAAAACATGAGTATTTTACCGGAAGCCTCCCGGTAGCGATAAATCGCCAAATATAGCATGTTATTATCTCTTTAGTTTATATATATTGTTTACGAGGAAAACAATTCTGATTGGAAATTGATCATTCTTTTTATGGATATGAATGATTTTGTTTTCGAAAAAGTTCATGTTGTTCATTTGCTGAGTGGTTGCCTAAACAAAAAAAAACTGAAATTCCGAAATTAGCTCCTGACTGAAAGAAAAATGGCGAAACGTACCCTCGAAATAATAATAACAGAAGAAGAATTTTACTTCAATCTTCTACATAACGTTTTGGGTGTTTTAAATGCAACCTTCGAACAAAAAAAAGGTGGGGGGGGGGAGATACTTGTCTTTTATAGAGGCTCCCGTCAAATTACGGTTACGCCAAGTAGTCGCCAAACTCTTGAAGCTTATCGTTTGATACAACCTACTTGGCGATATTTCTTTGTCGCTTGGCGATTAATCATCGGGTGCCGCGAAAAATAGACAAGTACCCAAAAAAAAAGTCATATTAATACTTTAAAATCTGTATCAAAATCCAAGGATCTGTGAATCAGTCAACAAATTCACTTTCAATTATTGGAATGTCTGGATGTATATCATTGACACTTTCACTGGTTTCCACACAAGAATTTATATCCTCTTCATACACATTTTTTTCTCTCATTTCGACTTATACGTGGGACTTAAATTTTGGATAGATTTTAGAGGGGAAAAAAACCATACTATACATGCATCGATTTATATTCAGAAATTTACGAAGTAAATATATTTTATGTTGCAATTAACTTCAGATCATGGAACATTTAATTCTTGCCAAAATAAACTCACATATCACGTTCTTTTTTTTTTTTTTTTTTTTTCCAGAGACTTCCAGAAGTGATTATGGAATTAAAGACCAGCATGATTTCTATCACGTATGCTACGTGTTAAATACGATAAACACGACAGTAATCCCATCAAATGATGAGAAGAAAATTCCCGATCAGTTGAATAACAAGATAATCCTTTTTTTACGTGTACATCATATAAAAAAACTACTTATTCACAACAATTTATTACATCCTGTCCGTCTCTATTTATATTTGTGTGTGTTTTCCCTCGTACACCTTATACCCGTTCACTTTGCGAAACTTTTATTTTACGATGGTACTTTTATAGAAGTTATTAAATATAAATCGAGAAAATAAGGCGACATCCTGCAAAGCAATTTTGCATCGTCTTAACTTTATTTGTGGTTGAAGCATTTTGTTTTTTGCTCTCTTGCATCGGTTGTAGGGTAAATCAACAAACTAGTTATGTACATGTTTCTCATTTACCACAATTTCGTTTATTCCAAGATAAAAATACAATTCTTTTTGAGATATCCCAGGTCAGTCTTGTTCTATTTAAGATACTTATACAGACTGAATAAACTTAGAAAAGTTTGTTTTTCTTCTCGGGATATGTGTCTTGTACTATTTTAGATATATTATTATTATTTGAATACAAACTTATAAAAATAGTCCACAAATTAATTGAATAAAAATTAAACATAAGCGAATAACACATCTATTACTTAGAAAGCAATTTTGCCCACAATTCTGCATCATCTTATTTCATTTTATGAATGAGACATTTTTAAGTTTTTACTCTCTCCCATCGGTTGTAGGGGAGATCAACAAAGCAGGTATGTACAAGGGGTTCTTCTTTATCTCAATTTCAATTATACTGGGATAAAAATAAATTTCTTTTTGGTATATCCAACGGCGTTCTTAAGATATATTACTACAAACGGACTAAACTTAGGAATGATTGATTAGTTTTATTAACGTCGCTCTAGAAGCAACACGAGGGCTATTGCTAAGGGAGCTTGTAACTTTGAACCTATGTCAAGCTCGAAGATTTCACCTTAGATTGTACCTTCCTCTCCTAACTTCCACATCATGCCAACGGGAGAACTTTGATCCTCGACATATTTACGTGCATCAGCCCTGCTATACGGTAGGACTTTAGTGGCATCAATATTCGAGTGAGTGAATGTAAAGGTTATTGACGCAAGAGCTAGATGTGGCTATGCTGCGCCAAACAAGATTTAACTGTGTTCCAGACGTGAAGAAATTGAAAAAAAGACAAAAAAAAGTTGACAAGAAGGGTCGAAAATATAGAAGGATCGCTAAGGTATCAAAGACTGTAAACCCAATAGGAAAGGAAAAGATCACAAAGGTGTCTCGGGGTCGTGATGCCTGTTCTTTCCTTAAAGGCAAGCCCCTGAGATCTCCTGATATAATCCCCAGGGGCAGGGTGCCCGGCTATACTCCCAGATGCTGGATACCCATTTTAGTCGCCTCTTACAACATGTGTGAGCTACAGTGGGACTATTCTACATCAAGATTCGAATCCACGACGCGACAGAAACGGCGTCAGTCGCAAGTTCCTGACCGTGGCCACTAGGCTGCCGCGGTCTCGACTAAACCTTGAAAGGTATATCTTTCTTCTCATGATATCTCAGACTAGTTTTGTTTCATTTAAGATGTATTATTGCAAATCGAATAAACTTAGAAAAGCTTATCGATTAGTTTGAGTATCATAGATCTACACGTAGACTACTGGCAACCGATATAACATATTTTCTATCTGAAGAGAAAAAAATCGTGTTACTCCATAAACTAATTTGACAGTCTTTGTTCCTTTTCTTTTGACATTCTATTATAACAATTAGTTGCACAATCACTAATGAAATACCAAAGTAAATAAGTCCGAACATTAATTCGAGTATCGGATTTGAATTTCTCTGGAATGTGCCAGAGAAGAACAAGAAAAATGAACCGAGTACAAGAACAAAGACAGGAAGCTCACGAGAAAATCCAAGTTCTGTATAACAAATTAAGACATTGTATTCTAAAAATAGGCCTCAATATAAAGGTTTTCGGGAGTCATTTTCACGCAGTATTTTCCATATTTCTGTAATGTTAAAAATGACCAAATTTAAGGAATATTTTTTTAAAAAAATTGACCGGTCGGACAGTCATCAACTTTTTTGTGCATTTATTTCATTATTATTTTTAACGATAGCCTTTTTCAAAAATTTTATTAATTTTTTTTAGTTTCATTTGGGGGCGTAACTTGTGAAAAGTTTGAAAACGGCCGAAAATTAATGTATATTTTAGCTCTCAAAATTTAGTTGAATGTATCATTTTCTAAAAATAAAAGGATAAAATCTCTCCTTAAAAGAATAATAATAATGTAATAAATGCACACACACAAAATGAGGATTTTACTGCCTATCGATTTTTTATTTATGTTCCTGTAACTTGGTCATTTTTAACGTTGCGGAAATAGAGAAAATGTTGCGTGAAGTGACCATCATAAGCTAAATAAGATCACGTGACATCTCAATGATTGATAAACAAGACTCCATTGGAGATTCGATTAATTAACACCAACGAACCTTTATTTTGAAACAAGATCAATACGAAACGGATCTCGTGTCCAATTCCTCTTAACTAACCTCTGGAGCTACTTTGCTACGATGTTTGATATGAGAACCTCACCTTGTGAAAGAACCATGTTGTATGCAAATGAGTTTTACGGTATGAGAAGTGTAGTAGACAGATAGAGTAATTGGATAAATTCGCATCAACACTTTATTTCATCGAGCAACTGTATGGTGATATACAGAAAAATAATGATATACAACCCATGTCAAAGAGATTGTCCGCAAGTGGCTGTCCCGTTTTGTGATGTGGTGGATTTGATGAGGTGAACCAGTCTGATAGCACCCTCGATTGTTAAATTTATCGAACATCGATTACTTCTTATGGGGACATTTGAAGGCCATCATTTACGGGTTGATTTACTTGAGGACCTCGTTTCTCGACCAGCCATGAAGGCTGTACGCTTGCATTTTTGGAACTGTTCGCTTATCACTTTTTCGACGCTACCAATCATGTATTACTGTTGATGGTAGCAGTTTTGAGCATTTATTATACATATTGTTGAAAACAAGCACTGTGCGATGATGATGTAAATAAACAATGTTTTTTTTTTCGTACCTCAATGCGTCCCTTCCGGTAATACATTCCTATACAAAAATGAAAATTGTAGCACCCCACAGAGTCTATCCTATGAAAGTAGAATCATTCTGATTATAACTATACAAATTCTTAAAATAGTGATAAAGGACAGGTTACCAGGTAAGATGATGAAAATTACATCAATTATTATTTTCTTTAAGTAATCATTAGTTTTGTTCTCTTTTTTTGAAAATTCACCCACTTCAGTACTATGTTCATGCTTCGAGATCTCTGTTTACTGTGTTTTAACTGATGTAGGAAATAAATGCAAGTAGCAATGAACTTATTTCGTGAACTAACAATAATTTCTATTAAATCCATATTCGCCATAGCTCAAGTTAAATCCGTGAACATTCCTCCAACTCACGGCATAAATCTCTACTTGTAAACTGGACTACATTTCTTGGTGATTAAGTTCAGGAATAGCATTATATATAAAAATTAAAAGGGGCAGTTTTATTTGAGAAATATTTGCATACACAACTGCGAGAAATTGATTTATCATCGCTGACAGAATTGGATTCAATAGAACAGAATAAAATCATTCTAAATAAATCAACAAAAATAAAAATGAACTTTTAAGATAAACTGTTTAACTGAATATTTAAACTAAATTCTAAATTTTCTAATACAGAATAAAGAACACGAAGTTGATATTGGATTCTTTTTTTTTTTTTTTTTTTTTCCTTGTTTCTACAAAACGCAGATGAAACATTTAGCTAGTAAAATAATATGTTGTTTTAATTATTATGAGAGCATAACACTTCAGTGCATAATTGGATCAAATTTTAATCAATATCTTGTTTGACGGGATAAATAGGTAAATCACAAACACACACAAGCGAACATAATACTTTTAGTCTCAAAAATATTTACATAGACCTTAATATATTGATATATGAGATATTGATACTTACAAATAAAGAAATTTCTCAAAGTGTATTTGGACTTCAAACAATCTGAAACAAAAATTGTATCAGAAAAGCTAAGGTTATACATGATAATAGGCAGAAAAGAATATTGATGGCTTCTAGTTTCTGGGGATCCTAAATTCAACTTCGCTTGTCTTGTAAGGGAAAAAAATGCGGCTGTGATTTCAGTGCGATTTTCAAGTCAGGACTAGTCTAATTGGGAAAATCTAACCTAAATACTATGTGTGACTTTCTATTTCATTGAAAGCATTTTTTAAATGCAAAATCATTTATTTCTTCTTTTTTTTTAATTTATATATTCATTTCCGTTTTTAATTTCATTTTTTTTTTTTTTTGAAAAAAATACTAAAGAGGAAAACAAATGACAAACGAAGTCAATTTTTCAATTGACACTAACAATTTAAATATGAATGCGTCATATAGTAAATGTCTTCAGTTTTGGATTTTTTTTCATTCCCACCAAGTTCGGAAACTAGATTTAAAGAAAATAAAATGCATCTTAATTTGAAATGAATATTGTTCTAAAAGATGTATGTCTGAAAACAATAACATTTTATTTATTGGTCACAAACCATTGTATTTTTTTTTTTTTGAAAATAAGTTATTTTTTTTAAATTTTACTTAAACATTAAGATGTATTTAATAATCACAGTTCTTTAAGATCTCGGTTAATTTACAATTGGTTTAACAAAAGCCGATTTTCTAATTTCGATGCAATCACAGTAAATATATTTCAACAATAGGGATTTATACTGTTCATCTATAACTTCGTCTCCAGTGCTTTTGACAGCATGACAACGCCGTTCAGCACAAATACCTAATAACTTTGTATATCTTATTCAAAGTAGGGAATTAAAAGTCGTTTAGAAATAATGTTGGTATTCACAAGGCAAACATTTTTCTATGTATATAAGGCAGAGAAGTTTTGGTTCACTGGATGTTTTATGAACAGTCCTGGCGAGACGGAACGGTAAGGCAAAGAATAAAAAATTCCATGCACTCTCAAGGCAGAAAAAAAAGATTTAAAACAAACTAAGCGTTTATTTTGCAAGTCAAACGATATTATTCGGCTTCTTATGACTCAACTCAACTCGATTTTACGCAACCCATTTCTCTTCAAATCAGACCTTGCAACCTATCTTGTCAAAAGTGCTTCTGGTTCATTCTGCTTCACCTACACTTGACGAACAGTCACGCTTTGGCGGCAAATAAAACAAATCAAAACAAAAAGTGCGTGCTTGCGCAATGTTACCATTTTCTAAATCATTGAAGAATTATTCAACCAAACCCTTTTTTTGCGCGGGAAAAAAGAATAAAAAACTCGTACATTAGGGCCAAAGGTTCAAGGCTGGCGGAGGACAACCAGCTGTCGAGTTCTTTTCCTTGAAAAGTCCTCTGCGCATTTATTAGTAATTTCTTTTGTCTGTAATTTTATTCCGAGTTCATCGTTTGCGAAATTATCGCCAGACAAGGTTAGAATGGTATTGAAAACAGTGTTTTTTAATAATAACATCCAACAATTAATTAAAATTATGTACCTCAGAGGTTTGTTAATCCAAGGAAGAAATGTGAGGACGTGATATGTAAAAGTTTCGTAATGATTTAAGGTAAACTTTTTAACACCTTGATGTAACATGCAAGGTTGAAGCTAAATATAAGATATTAAGAAAAAAAAATTGTCTTCTCATTTTCTACCGTTTTGATCGACCAAACAAAAAATTACATTTTGTTTTCGAAGGTAAAATTCGATTAAAATATATCTTACCTTCATTATGGTGGAAACTTTATTGGCGGAAATGAAAAGAGTTTTTTTTCCATGTTTCTCAAAAAAAAATTAATTTAATAAGAGATTTCTAAAAAATATTCTTACTCAATAGTAGAAGGCACAGCTTAATGATGGGGAAAGCTCGATGTAAATTTTGTACTCTTGGCAAAACCCACAATTCGCTTTTACAAGTTTTCTTTGACAACAATCCTGTAGCAGATTATTTACTTGGTACATTAAACTTATTTAAAATTTGAATTTACTTAACATTCTTGCATAAGGTTGAAGGATTTATTAACAAATAAGAGAAATTCGGAACACCGGAATTATTTTTTATATAATTGGTTGCAATATTTTGCTTAATTAATTTAAGAAAATAAAATTAGTGTCTTCAGAATACTTGATTATCTGGTACATAATACTGAATTTCTCATTTCCTACATTCTAAAATAAAAGTACCAAACAAAGTGTAAAGATTCAGGTATTTTTCATAGGCAGGACACTTGAACCAGGTAAGAGGGAGGTTTCGGCGCACTCATACATATTCTAGTAAAAGATTAAAAATGACAAAATTTCAAATTTTAAAAATGTGATACATTGATTGAAAAAGAGGGCCTTATTTAACTCCGAAATAAATTGAGACAATTCTTTCGATGGAATTTGCCATATTTTTTAAATGTATTCTGATATTCATATTTTGACATACTCTCGTTTTGTACTTTTAGTGCGAACAATACAAAATCAAAATTTTTACATTTTACAACGACATTTCACAAGGACATAACTATAACGATAAATGAAAGTTCAGAAAAATATTTCTCTCTTAACTTATACAAAATACATTTTTATTTCTTGTAACAATGGGTAACATGCGTTTACATTTCTCTGAACTATTTACTTTCATAGGATCATAAAACAAAAAGAAACATATTTTGATTTCTTGACTCATTGCTTCAGGATTATTCAAGAATTTAAACAAGAAAAGTCATTTATTTTTGTCTTTTTACATTAGAAGATCCAGTTGACTAATAAAGAATAACACTAAAAGAAACAGTCGTTAATATTGTATTAATACCTCTTTAGCCTCGCCTCAAGTAAAAAAAAAGTGGTTCAAATCCTCCACCACAGGGTTGTTTTTTTTTTTTTTTTTTCTATAATGAAACACACAAAAAAGGAATGTATGTAAATATAAAACTGAAATGAAATTAGAAAATAGATGCAACAGGGTAAAAAGGTTTAAATCTTGTTTGCCTTTCATAGTTTATGAAAAGAACTCGGAAACTAAAAAAAGAATATTTTTTTACTTTCCGCTTGTCAAAATAAATTTTCTCGCTTGTCAAACGAAATCAAAATATCAAATACTACTTCCGACAGAATGTTTTTTCTTGGCTGAGACGGGGGCGAATAAACTCACACTTTTACATGACAACCAATACAGAAAGATATTTGAAAAAATTAATTGAGGGGAGTGAAGCCCCCTTTATATGTATGTCCTAGTGTCCTGAACTCCTTTGAATCATTTTTATCAACATTCTTAAGCCTAACGATGAATTTTTGTTTGAAAAAGAATGCATTTTCCAGGTATGTTAAAATTAAATCACAATGTTTTATTAACTGAAAACGTTTCAAAAAACGACTTTTTTTTTACAGTTCATTTTACGATTTTCCATTGGTATCGTTTGTACTTTAAAAGTGTATAGTATAGGTTCTCCCAGCCCTTTTTGGACTACCTTCTTGAAAAAAAATTACTCAATGCCCGTTTTTTAGATGTCACGAGACATAGAGACGAACCAACATAAGAAATTCTTACCATCATAAAAAGTAAAGCACGCTTCAAAATATTCGAACTTTTATTCATACCTATTGAAGACTATCTATAGCAATTTGAAGATACAGTCGAAGTGCTGGAAATAATTGAGAAGCAAAAAAATCAGTGTAATGAAGCTAGTCAGAGAAGGAATCATAATTCAAGATGAAAATAGTTATAAAATCCCATCCATCCCAAGAACCTTCAGAGACAAAATCTAGAGAATGTATTTGGATCTCAAGTCAACCCAGCTAAGATTCATCTTCAACAAGCTAGAACAATCAAAATGCCTCAGGAGACGCATATTCAGTATTTCTTCAGGATAAAGGAGATAGCCACCCGAATCAAGATACATGATGGATTCATCAAATTCTATATCATCAAAGGACATAAGGAGAATCGGGCCATAGAAATGCAACTACAAATCTTAAAGAAATGAAAGAAAAAAATCAAAATAATGGACGCTCAAAAAAATAACGTTCTTACAAGAGTAGAGATACCAGAACTTATACGACCAGTATTTCCAGTGAAAATACAGCCTCCCCACCAGAATCTCCTGCCAATAGCTATCAAAACTGGAATTCGAAATGAAGCAGTCAGCATCACAATGCCTGGCAAACTATTCAAAGAGTGATTCCTTTTCCAGCCAGCGCCCATCAAGTTATCCAAGGAACGATCGAGTCTCTAACCAATGGCCACCAGATCTGAAAAGAGAGATGAGGCAACATTCTATCCAACTCAGAGGATGACAAAACAGTACAATAATATTGTCTTCTAAAAAATATCGAAGATAATAACTAATGTTCATCGGTACAAAATTGCACTTTAAACATGATACAGTTTTCTTGGATACAGGTTCGAATGTAAACATCGTACCAAAAAGTGTACTAAATCAAATAAATGTACAGAAACATACGGACTCTATAACAAATCAAAAATCTCCACCATTGATGGAGGAATAGAGGTCGATAAAACATTTACTTTACAATAAATAATGGGAGTGATAGATGAAAATATTAAATTCCTCATATTAAATGTAGAACTCTTATATTAAATTAAGTCTAATAAACCCTGAAACTCTGGATCGGCCATCTGTGAAGAAGGTGCGGCTGATGCCAAGCACCGGGGCCTCAGCATGATCACGAACTAAAGTAATGTATTCATGCACTTGAAAACTTGACAATATTCCTATCGCTGTCAGTATGACGTAAAGTTCATTTCATCGTAAACATTATTATAGTAGATCTATGAATTTCGCAGCAATCTTCTCTCTCTCGAACTAAATCTTGATAATGCGAGTGCATAGTTTTTGTTATTTGATTCGGGCAGCTCCCAAGTACCCCCCCCTAAACTAAACTTTTTAGTCAAGCATGCGCAGAACGCTTAAATGTACTGGGTATATTAAGCATCGAAAAAGAAATTGCAAAAACTTTAATATTTTTTGTAGTTAATGCATTAGCAAAAGAAGAAAAAAAAATCACGCAATAAATAAACATCTATTATTTATTAATATGTTCACATTTGTATTTTTTTTTTTTTTACTTTACAAGAAATTTAGGACCCCAAATGGTTTCTTGCATCCAGGCTCCTTTATGGAGAAGATCGACTCTGTCCTGAGTAGTTTTGAATTGGTCATTAATTTTAGTAAACAAAAAATGTTAAAAGACGAAAATATGAATCTCAAAATATGGTGAATCTAGGGTGAATGTGAAAGAAAAGAGTAAATTAATTCAGAATAATAAAACGCTTAAAAGAAATAACGATGGAGATATCAATAAAGAGACTGCTCGTGTTGTAATGTAGAAATAATTCCTAACAGTGACTATGAAAAATAACGTAACTACTGACAATTATATAAAAACGTGTCTTTGCTAAAAACAAATTTGAAGTTGGTGTAAAGAAATGTACTCTCCTTAAAAATAATACTTACCTCTGAATTACCCATAGTTAAACGCCCATGTAGAACCTCACCTAAATATAATGCGGAAATAAAAAAAAATTATAATTAGACGTATTATCTAAAGCAGAAATAATTAAACAGTTTCGCACACCTCTTATCCTGCATCTATAACTTTGACTTTCAATAAAGAGGTTAATGCTCACACACGATTGAGTGTTAATTATAGAAAACTCAATGCTATCACAGAATTGGATGTAGAACCAATGCCACGATTTTATGCAGTTTTACATAAACTGACGCATGCATAAATTTTCTGCGATCTCTATTCAGGATTTTGGACATTGAATTAGATCACAACGAAAAACTAAAAATCTTCTAACCTCTTTGCATTCACATCAAATTATGGTCTTTTTCAATTTAATCACTTGCCCTTTGAATTTAAAAATTCCAAATAACTCTTACACAAATTCTAAGTAAATACCGACTACAATTTATATTGAATTATTTTGA
Organism: Nephila pilipes; assembly: GCA_019974015.1. Lineage (NCBI taxonomy): Eukaryota > Metazoa > Arthropoda > Arachnida > Araneae > Nephilidae > Nephila > Nephila pilipes. Next base: position 75,150 of record BMAW01022856.1, read on the forward strand.
TAACATTATTGCATTTTCAGACTCACTAGAAGAATGTACTAAATATTTAGAAGAGAATTTTAAAATTTGTGAAAATGAAACGATCTCGAAATTTAAAATTCTCAATCTGCAAATTTGGACAAGACATTATTAATTTCCTGGGATATAAAATAAAACAAAGATTACCCTAACCCAACAATACACAAGTAGAAATTATTAAAAAAAACACTTGCCTCCTAGAAATGTAAAATACTTACATTTCTCGGTAGCTTAATGTTTATCATAAATTCATTCCTCAATATGCAAAAATAAGAATGCCTCTAAATAATTTTCTTAAAAAAAGATCAAGAATGGATTTGGACCCCGAAACGACAACAATCTTTTAAAAAACTTAAACACAGCTTAATTTCAAAGCCTATATTGACCTTATCCAATCCAAATTACCCTTGCCATATCTATGTAAATGCCTCAAAGGAAGACGTAGCAGCTGTTGTAAAATAAGAATTATTTGATGCAAGTCAGCATTCTATTGCATTCCACTTCAAGAGACTGAAGAATTATGAAATCAACTATACAATAACTGAATTCGAATGTTTAGCGATAATAGACAGTTTTGATAGATTTCATTGTTACTATCATGGATCTCATTTCCCGGTGCATATCGACCATAATCCACTAGTTTAGATTAAAAAGTTTAAAATTCCCATAAATAGGCTTTTCAGGTGGTTCTTAAAAATCTCTATGTATGATTTTGATATAAAATATATGAAAGGAAGAAAAAATATTGAAACTGATATGCTGACAAGAAATTGAATTTTGCTTCTTATTTAATTGATACACCTTTATTAGATATCAATCAATAATCCATTTTCAAAATTTAGAAAATATTTCAGTCTCTAAATGTTTTAAACGAGATGGCGTTTTAGTTGTGGAAAGACAATGTTTATCTAAAATAATTGTACTAAGAGCTCTGCGAGTGAAATTAATAGAAAGAACTCATGAACAATTTGATAATTCAAGTATGGATACTATGCTAATGATTATATTACTTCAATATTATTAGATTAAAATTCTTACTGATATTAAAAACTATATTTAAACACTGTGAAAATTGTCAGATAAGCATGAAGTCGCTTCAGAAAAACATAGACAGGTGCAATCACTTCCTCTGTTTGAATAACCCTTTGAACTGATATCAATGGATGGTGTATAGGTGGTTTAAGTTACTATAACTCAGTTAAGAAATAGTTATACATTATTACTGATCATGCCACCAGGTATATTATGATTTTCCCGTCAAATATTACAGAGATTTATATCAAATGCTTAAGACAAATTTCCCAACATCATGCACCTGAAAAAGTTTTAAGTGATAAAAATACTACTTTTAATACGCTGCAAAATTTAAGCATTTCTTAAGACATAATAATATCATTTAATTATTGACGAGTTCTTACGGACCAAAAGCAAATAGAAAGATTGAACGCGTAAATCAAACCATTATTACCCCTTTAAAATGTGAAATTAGTAACTCAAGTTAAGCCCTCAATAAGAAGGAACCCTTCAATATAATAGAACTCCACTTTTGGAGTTTCAATAAAAGAAAATAAGATATACCCTCTCGTAAAAGAAACAAGAAAATTAGCTCAAAAAAAAAAAAAAAAACTAAGTAGTATTATTAAGCAAATGAAATAAAATTTATTTTATTTGTTTTTTAGAAACAAATTTTGGAAAGGATTTTAGTTACAGATTTCGAGTTTGGTGACTTGTATAAGGAATGTATAAGGAATTTCAATATCCCAATACAAGAAAATGAAGTCTCTCTTATTCATTCACGCCCCTATGCAGTATTAAGAAAATATTCAGATGTACTGTTTGAAATAGATAAACGTAATACACTGAATAAACTCAGACAAAAAAAATTATTCCATTCAATCCCTTTAAGATATTTTCACCCATCTAAAAATTGTCAATTAAATTATCTTCAACAAAAAAAAAAGGGAAATCAATAAGAAAAAAACCCATAAATTAACTTATAGAATGTGACTGAGTTTTACTTACCAGGACTCTTAGGTGAAGATGAATAATGTGATATGAGTCTAAATTATGTTAATGATGAAGGGTTTTACTTTGTTTATACGAGTATATATGCCTTTGAAGATTCATTTAATTCAATAGATATAGAAGATTTAATTAATGTTGTCATGGTTAATTTTAAGAAATTGAAAATTAATAGTTCTATTTCTCAAGAAAAATTAAAAATTTTTAGTAATTTTATTTTAAGAGAATATTATAATTTTTATAATGATGAAGAATATAAGAAAATTAAAACTTTACCGCAGAGTGGACCAACTAATAATAGTCTGGCTAGTATTTATTTACATTTTTATAAGCAAAATTTTACGGACATTAACAATTTAATTTTGTTTAAATATATAGATGACCTTATAATTTTTCAACATAAATTTCATCCAGAATTTAAGTCGTATTTTTCATTTTATCCTTCTTATTTATATCTGAATAAAAATAATGAATGCTTATGGAACAAATTTTAGATATTTTCATAAAATTGTAGATAATAAGATTATTAATAATATTTTGATAAGAGAGACTTACATTTTCCCAATTAATAAAGTTCATTTCTTTGATAGAAATTTAAATAGAAATATAAAATATATTTAGAAGTTTATTATATATTTTTTTACTTAGAAACATTAAATTAATTAATATACATTTAAATTTTCAAAATAATTTAAATAAATTCCACCTTGAATGTGCAAAGAATGATTAACCGATTAATTTTTAAAAATTAAGTCATGTATAAAAATTAAAAACGGATTATTTTTTTAAAATTATAAGTTAGGATAAATTTTTCAGTCTTTGTTAGATTTTCATTTCTTAATTTTTTTTAAAAAATATGGTTAAATTTTTTTTTATTTGTTTGTTTATTTATTATTATTAAGTTATGTTTGCTAATTTTTCTTAACTTTTTTCTGGTTTCTTGTTCTTTAAGAATTTTTTAATTTTTGTAATATTTGTAATTATTTTCTGATTTTCAATTAGTTCTATCTCTATTTGGTTAATGGCGTAGCCATATTTTGCTTAATCTTTTTGACTTCTAGAGAGAAAATCACGTCAACCATGTTTGTTTATCGTATTCGCGTGTTGCTCTATTTATAGTGTTTTCTTGTTTATTTTATCTTTATGAATTTCGTTAATCATGGTTCGATTGTATCTATGGTTTCATTATGAATTTTATGTAATATAATTGTTGAAAGGAACACTCTTTGGCTATTAATTCTGGAAAAACCCTGCTTGTAGCAGAATTTAGCCTTTTTATAACATTAATTAAATTATATTCCGCACTTTTATTTTTCTTCAATTTTTGATGTTTCAATTTTCCATTTCTTCATGTCTTCTATTGATACTTTTCGTGAATATTGTATTAATGGATATTAATTTACAATTTCGTAGATATTAATTTACTCTCTTTTGAAATTTTTCGATTTCATGTAATGTTTTTCTTACATAGTTAAATCCGTATTTTTATTTTGTTTTCATTTTTCTTTATTTGCAATGATTTACTTGTGTAATATATATATATATATATATATATATATATATATATATATCTGTGTGTGTATGTGTGCTTCGTACTCAATAATATGGTCATGAGACGAATTTGACGACCATTTTGGCGTTATGGCCGCTGGCGACAAAACGAAGTTTCCCGAAATTGCTGGAATCTTGGTAAAACTCGATTTGGTCGAAAGTTATGTATTTTTCCTGAAATTTCCTAGTGATGTCACACTTGACCGAAAAGAAAAGGGAGAGATGGGAAGCCGGAAGGAATTTATTGGAGGAGGTCGGCATTGGCTAAGTGGATCTACTAAGAAATTATTGGTTGTTCGTGCTGCTTCCGGTATATTAAGCTTTGCTACCTGTGTTCATCTTGTCCTGAATATGTGCGAATAAAGCGTTATTTGCGATTATCCTTCGTGATTTGCAATGGACTGATTTCACTCATGTACTCTCATATGAAATCGGTAAAATTTTCGTTACAATACATAATATCCACATAACAAACTATCCATCGGCTCCAAATGAATCAAATTTTGATTCTTCATCAACTGTTATTTAATTACAAAGATACAGACCTTCATTTAATATGGCCCTATCAAATTTTATGCGTAAAATTTATATCTAAAAAATAAATCTGGATAGGCAGGAATGACTTTGACGACGAACTTGGCAACAAATATGACCGCCAAGCATCAAAAAGTTTAGAGCCACACTTGGACTGATTTTTATCACGAACTTGCAACATATTTCGACAGGTGGACATCAGGGTTAAAAATCGAATCTTTTGAAGAATTAAGAAAACTGATCATCTCAGATGAAATGAAACGTATCGCTCCTACCGACTTTAAGCAACATTTTCTCGACGAATGGACAACGATAAATTCGCCAGCCGAATTAGCAGAAAAATTTGAAGGTGCAGGAGAGCGATCCAGAGGAGAACGATGGGGTCAAAGAGCCAGTCGTGCACGTGATTTGCACACCCCCGGGGCTCCGAAAGTTTTCAGGAAGATCAAAAAAATTCGACAATTTGAATCGCCACGAAAATTCGAGCAGAACAGATCAAGTAGGAAAGTTACAACGACAACCAGTTACAATCGACATCACGATGCTCAATCCGCCATTCACGTAAGTTAGGAAGGAAATCACGAAAACTCAAATCGACGGTTCCAAAATCGAATTCACGGGAGAGAAAGATATTCGAATTCAAATGTTTCTAATCATGCTCAAACGAATTACTCCAGGTTTAGAAGATTCAACGATTCAGCGAAAGAACCAAGTACAAGCCAGCCGAAGAGAACAACAGATTTCACGAGAGAAACAAGCAAGCCTACGGCAACATGTGCCACTATCAGTCAAGAAAGTCTACGCACCAAGGAAATAATATTTGGAAACAAGAAAATTACTGCGCTTATCGACACTGGAAGTACCACTATTGAGATTTTAATTGCTGTTTTCAATGATTTTGTGAACTTTGAATTGGTGCAATTGTATAAATTTATGTATGTATGTGTCTTAATTGCTCCTGTGAAAAGGAAATATAGAATATTTGTTAGAGATTCTTAGAATAAATAAATAATCTGTTTTTCTTAACTGCGTGGACCTTACTCTTTTTTTTTTTTTTTTTTTTTGAAAGACAATCTACCATATGCAAGTACTAACTTATGCAACAATATGCAAGTACAAACTTATTTATTTTACACGCAAATATCAGTGTAAGCAAGAGTCTCTCGGCCGGGTATTTTCGTTCAGTCGCGGGTTCGATCCTGGGCCGCCAAAGACCCGCCGTGTAGCCGGGGCTGATGCACGTTAAATCTGTTCGGGGCCCAAAGTCCTCCCGTTGGCGTGGTGTGGATGTTAGGAGAGAGGGGTGCCAGCTCAGGTGTCGTCCTCGTCACTTGACCGTGGTTCAAAATTACGAGGTCCGTCGCCAATAGCCCTCGTGTTGCTTCTAGTGCGACGTTAATAAAACCTAAACGGTAAGCAAGAGTCACCAATTACTATTCAATAAACATTTCTTAAGTTAAATTTTTTAATCATAAATTTGTGGAACTTATCATTTTATTACAGGTACAATATATCTTGATATTGATATATTCCTATATTAATAGCAGAATTTCTTTGATTCAGTATAAAGACTCTACAATGTGGTAATGAATAAAAATATTTTAGGATCTTTCTATATTCATTATTATAAAACAAGCAAATTTATTTGATTTATAAACAATGTACTACCATTTAGAATTATTAAAATACTTTAAAAATTTAACAGTTAGGATTTCGGTCACTAGTTCCAAAGATATTTTATGTTTAATATTTTGGAAGACATTTATCAAACCAATTTTTTAAAAACCCTTGAAAACAAAATCGGTATTATATTTTTTAAATTTATTCTAAACCACACTGAAAATCATAATTTTTTTTTATAATTAGTAGCTTTAAAAATGCAGTGATTTTCTTTTGGATGTAAAAATGTGTGCTAAAGCTATTTAGCAAAGAAAATGCTAGAAAAATTATTGTTACCTTTAGAGAAAAATTATCTATTTTTAAGCGATGTCATACAAAATTATTTTCATTTCACAAACATAAACAAAAATAAACACTGATTTTTTTTTTTAAAATCACTCAATTAAAACAACTTTCAAATAACTTAGTCATTAGTTCCTTATAAATTCGATTTAGTATACATTTTAAATAATAGCTTAACATTTCTTTTTGTGATAAATAAAGTAGAGATAAAAATATATACGCAGTTTTCACGATCAAAATTTTTTTTTCCATTTCTGTTATTCTACTGATGAGGATAAAATTTCGTTATTTCTTTAAAACAATGAAACACCTGCTTGGGTTTCATGAATTTTTTCGAAGGGTGACATGAATTTTTTCATCCGTATTTTGATGATTCATTGTCTCCTGAAACCAGATGTTTGCTTATGAAAACAGATATATGTGTTTTATATCTTTTTGTTATTATTGTTGATGATGTTAGCAGCTTAACGGTTTGTTTTTTTCTACTTCAAGATAACCGGGAAGTAAGAACAAATAATTTTTTATTATATTTTAGTTTCTGCTTTATTGTATGAAAGCAGGTGTTTATTTAAGGTAGAAGTAACAGTTGAACTAGAATGCAGATATAAAAAAAATGCAGATATAATGTTCTTTAAAATTTAAGAGTATAACTGAAACTTCATTTATTTATAAACAACCCTGAGTAAACCTGACCATAAAAAGAAAGAATGCAAATTTCAGAAGAGAAAAGCTTGTTTTGCATTAGTATAAAAAATGATTTTTTTTAAAAAAAAAATTAAAGTTCTATTCTTATAGCCAATTATTTCGCTGAGCTGGTTCAAATCTTTCATTTCGAAAACAGAACTCAGTTAAATCGAACAATCTGAAAATGTCAAGTTACATTAGGTTAAAAAAGAAGCATTAAAAATAAGAAAGCGATTTTTATTCAGGAGGATGGTATTTATATGGAGTAAATTTTTTTTCTCTGCATTCCTGTCAATTCTGTTCCTTAGATCCATGATTCATTGATTAATAAATTCAAGGAAACAATACGCTTTTGTAAATATCCTATTGATATTTGTGTCTTTCTTAGTTTTATAATAAAAATAATCCCTTATATTCTTGATTCGTATTCATTAGAAATATATAAATATTTTGTTATTCTCAATAAAGAAGTTTGGTTCTTAAATTATACTTCTAAAAAGAATATGAAATTAAAATAGGATTTCTTAAATTACTATGCTAATAAAATGAATTACGAGATTGGCTCTTATTTTCGTTTCGACAAGAACACAAATAAGAGAGAAATGTATGCAAAATTATTCTCAAAAATAAACAATGAACATTTACTTGTCGTGTGAAATTCTAGTTAATAACTTTCACAAAATATCGTTTGGTAGTAGACTAATATTACATTTTTCATTCAATTGTTATCATTTATTTGAATAATATCTTTTGATATTTTGTAATAATTGTTTTTGGAATTATAACGTGAAAAATTTGTTGAAAATTGTGATACAACAGTTTTAACTCTGTCTTGTATTATTAACAGATTCAGCATAATTGTTAATTCTCGATATAATTGTGATATCGTTTTAGTTATTTCATCAAACTAATCTCTCTATTCATAAAATCCTTCGAATTGGTGTTGATTCAATACAACTCCTACAACAATTGAAAATAGTGGATATATCGTTCATCCCAAATAGTATATACCTATGCAAATTAATTGGGACAAAGTAAAAAAAAAATTGCTTTTAATCATTCTATACATTTACAATAAATTTTCTAATATGACGTATGTCATCCCTTAGCAGAAATGATTTCTTGCGGACGTTTTGGCATTGACTCCACAAGATTAGTACAAATAATCTTGAGTTCATCATCATGAAATCACACTAGAATTGTATCGTTTATCAAACGTTCTTTTGTTGAACAATCCATCTTACTTAAATGCCTCTTCATAATGTTCCCCAAGTTCTCAGTGGGATTTAGTTCTGATGAATTTTCAGGCCAATTAAGCACTTTGATTTTTCATTGAAAAAACCTTTACCAGTTTTGAATTGGGACAAGACACCAAGTCATGATGAAATGTTCCGTAAAAGGTTTTCATGAATGAAAAAAAATTTATGCCGTAATATTTCCATGTATTTAGTCAAATTCATCATGTAATCAACAAGAATTAAGCTTCTAATGTCATTTGCCGTGAAAAAAAACCCCAAAACATCTGTTTCAGCGGGTGTTTTACAGTCTGTTGAATATGGTCCTGTCTGAAATTTTTACAATCATTTCGTCTCACAATATCTTTCATGTATCCCTGCATAAATAAATGAGTTTCATCACCCAAAACTACTTTCTTCTAGTCATCAGCAGTCCATGATTTTCTGTCCATGCTAAGCATTTTTTTTTTTCATGTTAGGAGTTAACACATGGATCAATACGTCCCGAGACTAACATTGAAAACAACATTTTTTTTGCAAAATTTTTTTTTATTCATCAACATAACATCTTTTGTTAATCACCTTTTAGGGTGATACAATCGTTCCAACGCTTTTCCAATTTTTTTTTTTTTTATCCCGCAAGAAATCTTTTTTGTTGCGAGTAAATAGCGATAAACAGCTTTCTGAATCATCGACTCGTTGCTGTTTTTGTTCCATCGAAAGCAATCGCGGCACCCACTTGGAAAAAACCTTTTTCATGCTCAATTTTTCATGAATACACTTCCATATGATATCTGTGTCATCTCAGCAATCTCACGGAGCTTCACTTTACGATCTTTCATTATAACTTTTGTCACTTCACTCACATTTTCCGGTGTAACGGCTTCCACAGGTCTACCCGAGCGTTCCGCGTCATTTGTGTCGGTAGGACCACGTTTAAACTCGGCAAACCACCGACAAATCGTTGCTTTTGATGGACAAGAGTCCGGGTAACATTTTTCAATCCATTGTTTCGCTTGCACGGTGTTTTTACCCATTAAAAAACAATGTTTTATCAGAACACGAAACTCGGTTTTTTCCATTTTTTAAACAAACTACAAAACGACTTTACTCCAACTTCGATAACTCAGCTGTTTCTGGTCCGATCGACTTAAAATTTTGACACGTTTCAAGCAAAGGTTAGTACTCTAGAAAGACCTGGTTACTGGTTTATTAAGAGCGTCATCTCTGGGTTAGTCTCGGGAGTTATTGATTGATGTGTTAAAAATTATTTTTTCATTGGTGTACTTACGACCAGCGTCCAGAAGCCTAGGCTGTATAGTTGAGCTACTCACATCAAAACCAAATGACAATAAATCCCTTTAAAGGTCTGAGCTTGTTTTCCTTGGATTAATTTTGCAATTTCTTATTAGAATTTTATCAGTTTTCAGTTTTTGCAGTAGTTTTCCGCTTGCGCCCACATCTTCCATTCCTTTTTGTAGAGTCTGATCTGCATTCTTTGAATGAAGTTAGGCTTCTTAAAACACTTGATCTGCTTACACCAAACGCAGAAGGCTGTTCCTCTAACTGTCATAGAAGTGTAATCTTTAAGAGCTATAATTTTATCACGCTTCCTTGGAGTTGTATCCATTTTTGAACATGGGAAAAAAAGAGAGAGCAAACATTAACAACTGACTGCCTCACTCAAAGGCTCGCAACTAAAGAATAGGTAAGTACTTCTACACTAAAACCAGTTAAATCAATTAGCCATACCCACTCTAAGCAAATAAATCCAATTTGAGGGGGATCATACTCAATCTAAGCAGATAAAATAGGTATAAAGTGGTTTCAGACACATCTACCAAAATAAAAAAAATAGCTTGTGCCAACTAATTTGCACAGTATAGTATATTGTATTATTTGTAACAACATTTTATAACAATAGTCATAATATGCTTACACAAATATAACTTTAATATACTGTGTTAAGTCTTACAGAGTCCATTTGATTTATTATTCAACAACCACATTAAAGAATTTTTGTTATCATTTAGTATGATTTTGATCTGTTCTATCAGAGCCGATCCGTCCTGAGATCCCACCCGCAGTTTTTTATGCAAATAAGCTAAGAATTACACTTTTACATTGTTTAGTTTTAATGTAGAACGTTATTCTCGTATACATTTAGAAGGAGAGAACATGTATGGGGGGGGGAATAAAAAGCAGAGAGGAAACAGGATATGTGTTATTGTTCAGATTAATTTCGTGAGCTGGAGATATAATTGCACTTCTTCTCATAATAGCTGACGTAAATGCACGGAATACATCGATTAAATCTAGGATTTATTATTATTGCTCAAAAATTAATTTATTTGCAACTTCGTATACTTCAATTTCAGATAATTATTTTCTATTTTCTTCAAAACAAGGCTCATTTACAATACACTTCTCCAGCTGAGAGTTTGTAAATAATGCATTTAATAATAATAAAAAGCTTTTACTTATATCCTAGTCAACCCTTATGAGTATTTGACCTTTATATCTCTTGGAACTTGTCGAGTTGGTTCAACTTTCCGAATATAAATTTCTTAAGAGTTTAATTTTCTTTTCTTAATCTTAAGCAGATTTATCTATTTTATCAAGCTTTCGTTTATCGATTATTTACACAATATATCCAACGAAGAATTTGTTTAAATATCTTCAACTAAAAGTTCCTGAACTTTTAAAAATCGAAACCTCCATTTTAAAAACCGATAAATAAAAAGTGAAAATTAATGTATATAGAATGGGGTTGATGAGATCGTATATCCCGAATCTACACTGGTTTGATCTTACGCAAATGGCTGGTTTGTCTAGGGGAGTAATTCCTAGAGAGAATAGGATTCTATGATGATTTCGTAGAAATTCAATGATGATGTTTGAAGTAGTTTTACTTAAGTTTATTAGAAGGAGAGATGAAGGGAAATTATATACGCATTAATCTATATACAGGTTATCTCTATTAGGAATAAACAGTGCTTCTGAGATAGATAGAAGGCAACCTAATTAATTTTATCCCATATCGGCGATGGGTGTTGGAATGCTCTCTGGCGTTCGGAGTTCATTTTATCAGTAGAAAAGCACAGGAGAAAGAGGCGTAAGGTGGAGGGAAGAGAGCTAGAACGAAATGTCATTCAGTTTCGTCCAGGAATAGGTAGTGATGTACGAGCTATCATATTGCCTATTCGTGGTGCCATCTATCGAGTAACTGAGGAACTGGTTTACAGTACATGTGAAAATACAATTAATTCTTTGATAATTAGCTGGAAAATCCCATATATATATATATATATATACACTAAAAGTAGATTATCTTTAAAAAAATATTTTATGTATTCTTTGTATTTATCGGCTTCGAAACAAAGCGTAATCATGTGTATGTAAAGGAAGACTTTGTGTCACTTTATTGTATTATCTTACATCTATACTGATATTTATTAATGTGAAACATAAGGTGTTTGATTATAGCAATTTTTAAATGCTTTACATGCAACAAAATAAAATATAAAAATGGAGATAGAAAGAAACAAAAGAATTGCTTACAACAATAAAAATAGGTTCTCTGCTATTGTTTTTCAATAACAATAATTTTATTCAGAAGAACAATATGATGAAAATTTAATGCATTCTTTACATATTTAAAATACCAATTTAATATACAACTCTTTTCGAATATCCAAACATTAAGACTGTAAGTGGTCAATTTTTTTATGAGCTTAGTCTGTGGGCTGAACTCAGGGTGCATTTGCTTGTTTGCCCCCCACCCCCGTTTTAAACAAAAATTAATCAATACCCTTTGAAAAATTCACATTAAGCGGGGTTTTATTATCCTCAATTCTTTATTTTTTATTTTTTCATCCGGTATCGATTTTAGATAGTCACTAAAATTCAATATGAAGTACAACAAGATGAACCAATTTATTAAAAAGTAACAGTTTGTGGTATGAACTACCATTATACACCAGCGAAAGACACCATAACATAACTAAAACCATTATTTTATCCTTATTTTTTTAAGAAAAAAAAGAAGGAAAACATTCTCTCTCAGAGAATATTTGTTTTGAACAGAATATCAAAGTTATTTGCTACAACCTTCAAAACTTTTTTTTAAAATTTTGATACACCCATAGAGCACTGAATAATGACAATTACTCTCTTCTGTCACTTATTAGTTGAAAAAAATGAAATTATTTTTAAGCTTGTTTTTAAAAATTTCTGAAGTTTTAACTTTCTTTAAGTAGGAAACGCTGAAATATCTGCTGAAAATGAATTCTTATTGCAGTTGTAATAGTAGTTTTAGTTTTGGTCTTAGCTGCAGTATTACATAATAATATGTATTACTGTATGCTGAATACATTCGGACCCCATTGACATGCTGGTCGGATGCCATGGTTATTAAACGGTTACGGATTACGGATGGTTAAGGATTAAGTGAACAGCAAGTTACAGTATTAACATAAATTGAGCGATAACACAAATTCAAACAACGATATTAATTATCTGCATTAAATTACAGATTCACTGTTTAGTTAGAGAAAATAAACACTCTAGTCTAGATAATGGCACACCAACATTTCTTTAGTAAACGAAAACAAAATCGAACAGGCATGTGTCAAAATAGGTATTTTCTGCTGTTGTAACCCTTTCAAGGGACCTATGCACACCCCAAGTTTTTTTTTTCTCCAATATGGCAATGGATGATGCTCAGCGAAGCTCACCACGTATTAGAAGAGATTAAAGGAAAATATATACTGACCCATACAGGTTATCCATGAGAACAAACGCAAAGCTCTCGAGATAGGATAGAAGGCAACCAATTTAATTCTGACCATATCGGCGATGGTTGAACGCGCTCATGTTCAAGCTCACGAACAGTAGAAAGCTGTGGAGAAAAGAGGCGTAAGGTGAGGAAGAGAGCTAGAACCGAAATGCTCATCTCAGTTTCGTCCAGGAATATTGTGCTGAGTCAGGTCGCATTGCCTAGTGTGATGCCATCTATCGAGAACTGAGAACTGGTTTACAGTACATGTGAAAATACACTAATTTTGATAATTGGCTGAGGTCTCAGATGAGAGAGAGGAGAAGAGCAGGCAAGGAGAAGAGAAGAGGCAGAGAGTTAAGAGAAGAGACATAGGCAGAGCATAGAGAAAGAGAACAAAAGTAGATTATCTAAAAAGTAAATATTTATGTATTCTTGTAGCCACCTGGTTTGAACAAAGTGTAATCCATAAAGTGTAAAGGAAGACTCAGACAAAGTCACTTATTGTATTACTTATCTATAATGACATTAATGGAAATATGTGGTGTTGATTATAGCACTTTAAAATGCTTTTGCTACGTGCAAATAAAATAAATATGTGCCTGGAGATAGAGAAAGTAACAAAGAATTGGTCACACTTACAACAATAAAAGAGGTTCTCTGCTGGTTGTTTTTGCATGTTCACATTCCAGTCCAACAAGGATGAAAATTTACGTTATCTACATATTTAAAATAATTAACTTAATATGCAGCAACCTTTCGAATATCCAAGATTAAGACTATAAGTGGTCACTTTGGAAGAGCTGACAAGAACTCAGGTGTACGAGCCACTCACACCTTGCTTCAGAATAAAATTAATCAATTCCCTTGTCTGTTATTGTTGGGTTTGTCATCCTCAACTCTGGCTATTTTTCATCCAGTGCAATTTTAGAGGTCACAAAACCTTACTATAAATTCAATGAAAAGCAAATAAGATGAACTAATTATTGGTGCAAAGAAACAGTTTAGAGAAGAATATACCATGGAAAGATAACATAACATTTAACTAAAACCATTATTTTATCCTTATTTTTAAGAAAAAGGAAAACATTCTCCTGGGAGGAGCCTTGAACAGGAATATCAAAGTTATTACCAACCTTCAAAATTTTTAAAATTTTGATAAGAAAACCCATAGAGCAATTGATCAATGATAATTACTCTTCAGTTCACCTGAAGAAAAATGAAATTGTCAAGTTTATTTTAAAAATTTTGTTTGAACTTTCTAAGTAGTGGAAAACATTGAAATATCCTGCTGAGCAATTCTGTAAATAATAGTAGTTTTAGCTTCACCCTAGCCAGTATTAACAAGGCGTGGCTACTGTATGCTGAATATATCTGAACTCATTTGACAGAAAAGTCATTTGATTGGTTATTAACGGTTGTTGATTGCTGGATGTTATTGATTGCGAACAGTGTCATGCATTAATAGTAAATTGAGGATAACACAAATCAAACAACGATATTAATTATGTATTAAATTACAGATTCACTGTTTAGTTAGATATAAACACTCAGCTCAGAGGAAGGCGCACACCAACATTTTTAGTAAACGAAACAAAAATTGAATGCATAACAAAATAGGTATTTTCATACAACTCAAGGACCTATGCACACCGTTTTTCTTGAAGCTAAAATATCAAGATACTCTTTGTTATTATTAGTTTTACCCTGAAAAATAATTTTCATGCTACTTTAATTGATAAGAGT
>BMAW01022856.1:89703-134888 GCA_019974015.1 Nephila pilipes
AAAAAAAAAGGGATTTTATTTAAGCCGATTGCTGTTAAAAGAATAGAACAACCTTTGCTGTTCCCGAAATGTTCTTCTGGGACACTGTATCAAGATAAGGGGGGGGGGTAGAAAATGCCCCATTCCATTAGTATTAGGGAAAAAATTACAGGAGGCATTATTTCCTTCCAGAGAGTGATCCATAAGAGCTTAAAACAGGTCTGAGGAAATGCCCTTCTCTGTGTATCGCCTTTTTAAGGAATTGAATCGTCCATGAGTGGTAGTCTCGACTGACATTAATGAGAAGTAGTCAGGAAATCTGGGTCGAGATCTATTTTCTGTTGCTCAAATTGCTACGTTTTGACGACGAACTAGTTCCATTCGCCTCTTGTGCCATAGCTAAACTCAATGCACTAACATTAAAAATCAATAAGTCGTTCAAGAAGACGTTACACAGGTTTCACACACTATGTTTACTGACAAATTGCTGGTATAACGACAAATGTAACCGGCTCTCCCCAAATATCGCCTTAAATATATTAACTAGTTCCACCAATAACAAACTAACGAAGTCTTATCAATGCCTTAGAGTTGAGGCTGTCTCGACTTCTAAACTTCAATATGCAGCCTATAACTTGTAACAATTCTCGATCCCGTCTTCGACTCTGGAACAATTGCCAAACGCTAAAACCGCTCGACCTCTATCGTGTGTCTCAAGCTTAGCTTATATATTTCCTATCTCCCTCGTTTCACTTTATTTCTACCTGCTTATAATTTTAATATTCACGTTTCATTTTTGGCTGGGCAAAGGTTGTTTAGAAAAAGCAATCAATCTTAATTAAAAGTCCTCAAGGTTAGAGAAGAGAAAACCACGAACAGCCCAACGTCACAACGTTTATAATTTTAAAACTTTAAATTTTTACCTGAATTTTTTTTTCTTAATTTTTTATTCGATAATGAGTAAGAGGAAACAGAAATCGCTTTTAAATTATTTTAATTCAAATGGAAAAAAGTCTCAAACATCAATTTGAAACAGAGAGCAGTATCCTTGATTAATTTTAGAAAGAAGAAGCAAGATTGTTACAGCAAGTTCTTTAGTTTTTCTCCAATGGTAATTCTAAACTAAAGAAATTGTTCCTTTCATGGCGATGACGATTTGCAATACTCAAAATTCATTTCTGGATATGCACTGAATAAAATAACCAATCAATCAAAAGCCAGAAGGCTAGTTAAAGGGAAATAAGCTTGCTAACCACTATAACTTTAAGGTAGTTTAACAACTGAATTTATAGTTTGTACGGTTTTTAACGCAATCCAACTATCAGAAAACAAAAGAGTTCAAAAGGAAAAAAAACGCAGTCATGCATGGAAGTCAACCTCTTTGAAACTTTTCCATTTTTTTTTGTATCTAAGAATTTTCAGGGAACATCTTAGGTTGCTTAGATACCATGGCCATTCACAAAAAGAACGTTTTACCATATAATGCAAGAATGCTTCAAGTTTTTATGTAATTGCGGTAGCCTAGTGGTCATGGTCACTAGCTAAGTTGACTTGTTTCCTCTGAATCGTTGACTTAGATCTGATGCCACTTAAAAACCATTTGTATAGTGGGGCTAATTAAATTCTAGGCCTCATGTCCGGTTGGAGTGGCAGTTATGAGAATAAGATATCCTCCTCGTCACTTGACCAGGTCCGTCACTAATAAGTGTTGTGATGCTAAAAAAAAAAGTTTTTATTAATACTAGTATTGATAAGTTTATCTCTGCAATCCTAAATTTTCTTAGGTATTCTGTCATAAAATTATATGTCAGCATCAAAAATAATTCAATCAGTGTTTATTGAAATCCTGATGAATCTCTCTCTCTTTCCCCTACAAACTACCTAAAAGTTCTAAGAACGAATCTAAAACATCAGTCTAAAAACTGAGTGTAAGGAATAATTATGAAAAACCTCAATATATCGATTGAAAACTTGGACTTGTTTTCACTTTCCATGGAATGAACAAGAGTCTCCTCACACGCATTCTAGAATTACAAATGAAATAATTGAAAAAATGATTCATAAAAATCTTATCTTTAATTTAATTACTAAAAAAAAGAAATCCGTTAAATAAGAATTTGATGTTTAGTAAATTCTAGCACACACGACAATATATATATATAAAAGTTTAAAAATTTAATATATTCTTAAATTTCAATAAAATCAATTTTACTTTCAATAATAATGATCAGTAATTTTATTTTAATACTATATTCTAAACACACGTCTCTTCTTATCACTAGTTACATTTATTGTCGGCACACGTCTTTCTTCCTTCTCTAGTGCTGTTGCAATGTTTCTTTTTCACAGATATAAAAAAAAAAAATATTTACTTTTCCAAAGCGCATGATCTTTACATCTGTCTCATGCACTCGCAGGTGCTAAAACCACTCTCTCCGTCAACATTCGTCGGTAATTTACTGCTGAGAAAAAGTTTCTGTAAAAATAATTAAAAGATATTATTTTAATCAGCATACTTTACTCTCTCGGATCACTTGCTGCTGATTTTCTATGTACTAAAGAAATATTTATGCTATAAAAGTACTTTTACAATATTTCTGATACCATTAAAAAAAAGTACAAAAATTATTAAAATTCAAAAACTATATTTTCGTAGGCTTGAGTGTATTCCATGGAGCACTTTTGATTAAATTTTCTTGCGAAGAGGGCGCTGCAAAAGACTAATAGCTGAACAATAGTAGTTGTCGGGAAAGTCAACAGCTTTGTTTATAAAATATATCAAATATTTTGTAAGTAAATTTGAATATGACGGATGACATTACAAAAAAAAAGCGCTGAAATAACTGAACAAGACTTATAAAAACCTAGATGATGGTAATCCCTTTCTTCTGATTTGAAGCCAATTAAATTTTTCCAGAGAGACAATATTGCATAAAAATTTATACGAAATAAAATATTCAACAAGAATATAATGTTTTTCGTTTAGAAAACGCAATAGTTGCAGTAATAATAATTCATTCATATAAAACTGGCTAAAATAACAATATAGGTAAGAAATAACATTTCTGAAAATAAAATAAACATCTCTCCTTTTAGACAGTTTCTTAAATGTTTTTGAAAATTTAACAAAATTAACTTTTTTTCGTACACGATCAGTTTTAGATTTCTGAAAAATTGCAGTCATATTACCTAGCTAAATCTGCATGAGTTTAAAAAAATAGCGAAATAAGAATATTATTTAAAATATACAGGAAAAAAGCAATCATTCTGAAATCTTTTAAAATATGTGTCTGTCGTAAATGCGAGGTTAATTAAGGAGTTGCATATCAAGCTTTGATAAAAAAAAAAAAAAAAAAATCAATACTTAACAACTAAAAATTTCTTGAATGAAAATTAGATTTTTCTTGTCCCCCGAAAATGGAACATTTAGATACGATAAAAAAAATTTAATAATTACCACATCATTTTCACTGTCCGTGATATATTTTTTTAAAAAATCATATTACAAACCAAATTTTATTCCTAATAAACTATTATTTTACCCAATGCAAAAACTGGGTAAGATTTTTTTTTCACACACAACGAATGTTAAAATAAATTATTAATTTGAATGCAAAGGTTGGCGCAGAATTTTCTGCTTTATGTCATTTATTTAGAATTATTCAGAATTTAGGATTTATTCGTTTTCATTAAAGAAACTATTCGGTGTTAACATGGAATTTGTGGATGCTTAAAAGAAAGAGACGCAATAATTACATTAATATTTTCATTTCCCTCTGGAAGAAATTAACATTAATTATGCAAATAATGGAACGGATTTTACATTTAAATTGATAAGGGAAAAATAATGTCAGAAATATTTTAATATCAGAATATATAGCTTTGCTTTTACCTCTGTTACAATCTAATAAATAGCTATTTATTTCAAAATATGGAGTATTAAAATATTGCGAAAAGAGAAATTTTACTTCCGACGAAAATGACTTGTTCGCATAACTTTAGAAAAGAATTCTGGTAAAAGAGATAATAATCATGTCCCATTAACACATCGTTGGAAATCATTGTATGATCTGTTTCATCGAATTGACAAATTCCAAATGCTTGACAAACTTATGCTGACGATTAATGAAACTCTTAAAGTATGTGGAATAAAATACAAGTTTATGTTTAAAATTTCAACTAAAACAAATGCTGAATCAAAATTGAAATGCTTGGTTAGTTATTCATTTATTTATATATTTTCTCATCTAAATAATAATAATAATAATCTATATATATATATATATATATATATATATATATATACAAGATGGTTCAAAAAGTGTTTGTATTTGAAGATATATGTCATCGTTAAGGTAAATTGCTACCATTGCGTGCTGCCATCTGTTAAACGAAGCTGAAGCAAATTTGACATTGATTCATAAGTTTCTGATTTAGTAGTCATTTATTGCCAAATCAAAATTTAATTGATGCAGTGTGGAGTTGTCACAGTCGGTGAGACTTGGATTCATCATTATGCTCTGGAAATCAAGCAAAAATAAAAACGTTGGATTATCTCTGATGAATATTGTTCGAAAAAGGATCTCATCGGCCGGAATCATGATGTCGAAGAATTTTTAAGATGTCAAAGGCATCATGATGTCGAAGAATTTTTAAGATGTCAAAGACATCATGATCCCGAATACGGGTAACTGAAATTTAGTGAACTGATGTGAATCCTAATGCTTACTGAAAAAGATCCATTTTCGATGCGACGAGCGCTATCTCTTGGAATTTCTTTGGATTTATTGAACAACCCTCGTATAAGTTCACTACTACGTGAATGCAATCTTTTGGTGACTCTTAACAAAGAGTATGGGTACACCAAATTTTTCAAGAACTGATTTTGCTTCCATATCATAAGTTATTTTTTTTTTTTTTTAAGAAAAAAAGCTTCACTTTCTTTACTTACTCTGCTTTTCAGTAAAAAAATAGAAATTTTTATTTGTCGGCGACTTACAATAATCATTATTTTAACAACAACAAATTCTATTATTGTTGTACCACAAGGAAGAACTTTTTTAAAAAAATGATTTCATTTTTCCTCTTTAATGTAACATTATAAAGTCATAAATACATGAAAACCTTTAAACAGGTAAGCAATATTGTATGGTATACTTTTAAATACAATATTTTTGAAATTTTTGTATCCTTTCAATGACAGGGATTTCAGTAATCATATATTTTTTGTTAGCACTTTCGTTTTAAATAATTTTGTTTGATATTCAGGCTTATATACATAGTATCATTAGTTTCACTTTCAATGGCTAAAAAAAATAGTCTCATTCAAATTCATCAAAGAATAAAAACACTCATTCGCCCTGCCAACTAATTGTTTAAACGGTCAACATCAGAAGTGATCTTTTTTTTTATTATTTTTGTAGGCGATCGCAAGAAATTGTTTTGACGCCAAGAATATTCGATTCCAGCTGTGCAAACAGACGAAGGCGCTCACGAGCAAGGTCGCAAAGGTAACGTTTTGTAATCAGTATCTCCTCGTCTTCAAGAATGAAAAAAACTACACGGTTTTTATTGTGAGGAACGAGAAACAATAAGAATGTGTTACCCAAGGAAAGCAAGGACACGATTTGTCTTCCTCTGACCATAAAAACCATCGAATGAATGGAACACTGAGGTACGGGGCTTCTAATTAGAATATTAGGAATTCTAAATTTACTTCGAATGCCCGCTTTTCAAAGGCGCTTTCGCTTCTTTGTATTTTCGTTGAGTTTATCGGGAAATTTATGAGTCATGAGCAGGGTTTGGAAATTCTGTACTATGGATACGAGAGAGTACTTGGCACACTTTATGAGTACTTAATGCTGTATTATTATTTGGTTCTTGACCTAATTCGAATATAATGCGTACTATTTTTCAGGAAAGTTTTAGTGCCCCCAACAGAATTCGCTGGCGAAATCGGTAGAATGTAAGAAATAATGTCCGTTCGAGTGAAGTAGAAAAGAAATTTCCATATAGTTTTTTGGTAAAGAAATCCCAAAGGGTAAAATCCCCGTGATGCTGAATTCTCTACAAAACAAGACTGATTTTAAAATCACAATGAACATTACTGAGTGCAAGGAAAATTATACTTCACTTCTTGTATTTCTTCTATGTCTTTTATCCACTTAACATAAAAAAAACACAACAGAGTAAAACAATTGACATAAGTCACAGTTAAATTGTACAACTTGAAAAACAAGCCATTCATTATAATATACTCGAAGGAGACAAGGAAATATTTTAAATACTCAAAATTCAGAGTGAGTCAAAAGTCAGTTTATGTTTTCAAAAAAATATATTTTTAATGTTTTATAATAGAGTATATTTATTTCTAAATACGATATCATGCATTCGTGCCTTTTGGGTGGATTTTTTAAAAAGTTAAATATGGGAAAACAATATCTCATAGACTAACACCATTATCCACATGGGCTCTTTCCATTACATTTTTCATAATATTTTGAAATTTATTTTGTAGTATCCTTGAATTTTTTGGATGGTATTGATACTGGGTTAAGGCAGACCATACCATTCCTTGTCACTGACCGAGGTTCAAAATTACGAGGACAAAATTACACTCAGTGTTTCTCAGCGCAGCCACAGAGAAGCAACTTTTCTTGGAATACCTTTCGTAGACCCTTGTTAACCAACGTTTAACCATGGTCGATATTATAGACCTAAAATGAGGCCTTTTTCATTGAAATGACTTTCGTTTATTCTCTGGATATTTATTATAACGTGTAAAAGCAAGAGAACCATTACTTGCCTAGTAACATTGGATATTTTTCACATGCTGTTTTGCTGTGTACATTTCCTTAATTAAATTCCTTGTTTTTAATTTTCAGATTCTGAATAAAAAATTCCCCAAAAATTAATTTTTCACAATAGTTATTCACATTCAAAGTTGCGAAGTGAATTTTGGCCCAATCTTTACAATATAAATCTAAATTCTGAATCACACTTAAAAATATAAAAAGTGTAAGAATCAGATATATTTCTACAGGTTCTGTATTTGATACCTTATTGAAAAATATGGTGTAAAAATGTCTAAAAGCCTCACATACAATAAATATCTAAGGCTTCAAATTTATTACATCCTTTTCAGAATTTGAGCATTGGTAAGTTTATTGAATAATGATATCTAGAGAAAATAAATTAGTTGAGTCATTTATAATGCAGTAAATAAACCGGGCGATTTACATTAAAAGTTTGGATAAAGCAATTCAATTTATTAAAATTTTTGGAAAAAAAAGCGTATTTTATGTGCAATGTTTTTGTCATTTTTATATAAATAAAGACACAATATCTAAATTATTTTTATTAGTTTTAAAACTGTTAAGTTATTTTTAATAATTTGTATAACGTCCCATATTGGACTCTAAATATAAGCACAAACGCATTGTTTGATATAATTTTTGTAGTACTACATGGTAATTTTTCACCCATACTTTGATCAATATATTACATTGCATACGATTGTTTTTATTTATTTTATGTCACCCGCTTTCCAATGTGATTCTCATATCACTCACGCCGATAGAACGTGATTTTACTTGATATAAGACTTTGTATGATTTTGAGTACATAAAGATTTCACTTGCGGGAGGGAACTTTTCCTTAATAAGTAGGTAGGTAATGGGAATGTATTTTTTTAGTAGGCAGTATTCTATATATCAAATTTTTGATTGAATCAATTGATTTTGGTTTATTTACTTCAGTCTATGACGTTCAGGTTTCGCAGCTTCGTATTTGATCCATTGAAACTCAACAAATAATCAGTCAATAAAATTATCACACAGTCAAATATTTAAGTCATTTTTATCCTTGTCAAAGAATTGTCAAAATTCGGTATTAGTATTACGAATATGCAGCAGAAACTTTCTCTTGTCCTCAACCAAAGATTATCAGAAAATTTTACTTATCTAAAAAATAACAGAAGTGGAACACAGTTAGGTACAAATATACTGGATCCAATTTCAATCTCAGTTATCTGACACTGATGTCGTGTTCTCAAATTGCTCTGTAAACCTTAAGCTCTTCGCTGCATTTAAACACATCCAATTTCGCTATCCGTTCTATCTGATTTCTTTACTAGTCACTGCACTTCAACATATAGCAATGCTAATTTACATAAGTCTCGGTTTATTCACAAGTCGAGCATCTCAAATCATTTGATGTCAAAAAGAAATACAAAAGATTAATTGAGAGGAAATACGTTTGAGAACCAGTTACAAAATTAATTTTTGTTTATTTGTATCAGTCTGGCCTTTATTATTTATTCTAATAATTATTATTGTTATAAAAAACTATTAAAAGGTTTCCAGGTGTCACGAATTAATTTATGAGGAGTTATTTCTTTCAGTGATTTTTTTTTTTTTTTTGTTTTTTTTCTCACTGTAACCAAAACGTTTCTCTGCATAAGATAATCTTTTCCAAATAGATCAAAAGGTTACACTACAATGAGATAGTTTTTTCACATAAATTAATCAAGAAGTTGCACTGCTTACAGTACTTTTTTCACACATTTCATTTTATTCACAAATTCTCTGGCAGAAAAAAAAAAGTTAATGCTCTGTTAGAAAATGTATTAATATACTACTAAGTATTTAGTAATATATATTGTATACAGCATAAACTATATTTTTCATTCATACGAGCTGTTTTTTCTTCCAAACAAAAACCCTTGAAAATAAGAGAAAATTTTTACAGATTGTAAACAATGCTAAATTTTTCATAAGGATTATAACTAATAAAAAATAACTTACAAGGAATTAAAAATTAAATAATAACATTTTTTATAGGGAATCTAGCAATAAATAAATCATCGTTTCGTATTACCTACACCATTTTATGCAATTAACTGATAATTAATTGTATGGATAATTATGTCACTTTTCAACAACTTTTTATTGATGTATTGGATGAAAAATCTAGCACTGCCTGGGCTTTACTCAGAGTAAAGAGGGCTCATTTAGGAGAGTGTACATAATCTTGGGGGAGACGTACTGATCCATATTCCTTGTAATAAAATCCCTGTTATAATAAATTATTAAATCCCTATTATAATAAAAACAAAACATACAGGACATAGATTATGTTATAAAATATATTCGAATTATTTTCTTGTATTTTGAAAAATAAAATATTTCTAATCTCTCGTATATTTTTTAATATTATGATTACATGTTTAAATTCATAGCTATGAATAAGAACAGAATATACACTCCCTGTTTCTTCCCGTCGAGTCGTGGATTCGAGCCCTGACGCCACAAAAGATACGCCATGTAGCGGGGTTGTTGCGAGTTAAATCTGGTCGAAGTCTCAAGTCCTCCCGTTGGCTTGGAGTGGAAATTTGGAGAGGGAGGTGCCAGCTCAGGTGTCGTCCTCGTCACTTAACTTAGGTACAAAAATATGAGATCCGTCGCCAAAAGAACTCATTTCGCTTCTCAGTGTGACGTTAATAAATAATTAATCAACCAAAAAATATCTGTCTCATACAAATAGAGATGGGGTGGGTTTTCTAAATCTTATGTGCAGACAGTGACCTTCCTCTTGTTTTGAAGGGCAAGTGTACAAAATTTCCTTATGATCGGAATAAAACACTGGATTTGTAAGAACATACATTAATGTGTGTTCTACATATAAACGCATTATGCATCATAAAAATACAAATGAACATTACTTATAACCTAATATCTGAAGAAATATCATAATTATTAAAAGAGATAAACACAAATAGAATTAAAAATAATTATCATACAAATGTTTATGTTCTAAGAGTTATGATTCAGTCATAAATCCTAAAATCATCATTGGAATGTGTGAACAAAGATATTAAAATATTTTTTTTAATTTGAAACTATTAAGAATATGTTAAACAAAGAATGTATGTAAAGTTGCATACATATATATAAGAGCTAATTTCTTAGAATGAAATGCGTATCACTCACTCTTTTATTCCCTTTGTAAGTACTTTTATTCAGTACAGCCGATTCTACTTTTCTTTAATTTTTTTTGTATATAATCTGAAACTCAATTGAATTTTTAATTCAATGTATAAAGGCTTAATTTGACACCATTGCGAAGGGAGATCGATTCTGTAAATTGTATTGCTACCTAAAGAAGAATATCTGTCAACTATCATTGTAGTTTTATGGTGATTTGACTTAGAACTAAGTTTGATTTAGGATGATATATCTAGCTGCTAGTTGCATATCTTACATTTTGTACTTATTGTTCTGTTTACCTTAAGTTGAGGCTCTTTTTGTTGTTATATCTTCCAAACTAAAAACCTGCTAAATCATTTAGTTAAATAGAGAAAAATTTTACTTTGTCTCCTGGCAGTTTGCTTTTCTAAATGTTCAGCAAAATAAATAATACATCTAAATTCTATAAGCGAAAGTAACAGTCATAAATACTTTTTTTCCCCGTATTTTCGAAAAGAATTACCAGAACAGTCTACGCTATTATAAACAATTTTGTTATGATCTTTCCGGGAACAAAAACAGAAGGAAAACAAAAATTAGTTGTTATCAATATAATATGTTTTGACTTAAATGTTCTTTTATTATATGATCATAAAACGCAGTTTTGAATGAATG
Organism: Nephila pilipes; assembly: GCA_019974015.1. NCBI lineage: Eukaryota > Metazoa > Arthropoda > Arachnida > Araneae > Nephilidae > Nephila > Nephila pilipes. The sequence goes on from BMAW01022856.1 coordinate 100,323, forward strand.
AAAACTTACTAAAACATTTCCGACTTATAAAGAAACTCGCAAATTTTATGTTTTTCGAGGGATCTCTTTACGACTTTGTAAGAAATATACAAACAGAAACAGATGTTATTTTATTCAATAATACTCAGAAGTAATGTGTAGAAAAACAAAATATTTTCCTTGGCTATCAAAAAGTTGTGGAAGAAACAATTTATATTGCTTATTTTCTACTAATAAATCGACTTTCCGAAATTTCTTAAGATCGGAGCACATTTTAGAAAAAAGAGGTAAGAAAGTATAATACGAGCATAAACAAGACATTTTCAATAGCAGTAGAGGATTTTAGATATTTTACCATAGAAATAATGTTATTTTAAATAATCGTTTGGTGCCATTTTATTTTTCATACGTTCTTTTAATCAATCGCTAATCCCCTGAAGCAATTCGGCCCTATAGTAACATGGGTAAATTCCCAGAATTTCCCTTAAATAACATATGGGGTTTCTTTAAGTTTCCAACTTCTTTCCAGCCAAGTAAAACCTGATGATGCAAATTAAGCGAACTTTAGAAGTTTAAGTGAATGGATATTATAAAATAGCGTAAAAGTGACAGAGACTTGAATTGAAATGTAAGAAGATTAAGGTATTAAGAAGAGTGTTAATAGAGCGTGATGTGTTGTGATAAGGATCTAACGCAGTCTAATTGATTAAATATTTGAAGGATGTACTCGCATCGTATTCTTTGGTATATTGTAGAAGTTGTTAGTATTCTAGAATAAAGTCTTGATATTAAATGAGAGCATCCTCTTTATTGGAGAATTTATAAACTCTATTTTGGTACATAATTGATTATTTTAGTTACTTTGTCTAATCTCGAACTGAAATTGAAACTTAGATTTTGTTATTAGAGTAAAATGAGAAACTAGACGGGTAATACGATAACGTCACACAATAGGGAATGGCGCACAAAAAGTGAAACTCTTTAAAAGCAAAAACTCTGTTATCTGCTGGAAAAGATATCACAGCTTTTTGTGGGGACTCACACAGTATTGTGTTCTATGGATTTTCTGCATGATCGATGTATATTTAGTGCAGTATATTATTGTGAACTTTTGGAGAGGGTTACTGTAATATATCGCGTTCTCCTTCTCCAGGATAACGAAAGACCACACACACCTGGTGTTAAACAAGAAAAATTGAAAAAACATAATTGGACAACACTGAACATCCTCCCTATATTCCGGACTTGGGACCTTCGTACTACTATTTGTTCGGACAAGTTATATAAGAGTTTGGAGAAGAAGAAAGGTTTTTCGGTTAAAGTTCAATATGGGGTGCTCTTTGGCGATTGAGGTTAAAACTTGGCGATTTAGAAAAAAGATCGCCAAAGTATTGCTACGTAAGCAGTGACGTCATGAAGACGTTGTAAATGAAAAACTAACCAAAATTTTGGATTACCATAACCTAAAGCACCACATTTGAATTGCTATCGCACCCAAAAGTCGCTGATCGCTAAGGGGCACTCTATACCCGACTTGAACCGATTTTTCATCAAATGGAGAAGTAGATTTGAGGGCACTTCGTATATCTTCGATTTCTTTTTATCACACAGGAATGTTTTGAAAAACTCTCAATACGTTACATAAAACGTAAAGATCTTAAAGGAAAATATATATAAAACAACTTTGTTGTTATTTCGGTTACTAGCACTTCAGAAAAGTTCTCTTAAAAAAGTCTCACTTATATTTGATCCACTCTTACATATAATAAAATGTATATGGCTATTTATGATGAATAAAAGACGCAAATGAAGCTTTAAAGAAATAAATAAGGAAACACAAAACTTGGAAAGAAACAAGGTTACGATGGATAACTGAAAGTATAAGAATAAGTGGGGATAGCAAGAAAGTACAAGAAAAAAAGATTTATGACCATTTTTTTACGTCTTGTCAGAATCAAAGAGATTACAGGCCCCTATGGAGTGATAAATATCGAAAGTATATGGGTAATAAAAATGGGAGAAAATGTCATGTACGTCTGCGTAATAGAGAGGTTTTAAAAATAGACAGAGCTTTCGGTAGCACTTAAAATATTGTTTGCATCAATATATTCTTTTCATTTCTGTGCCCTGTTACCAAAATAAAATTTCTATATATTTTCATCTATATATTTTCTATATATTTCATTTCTATATAAAGTCATATTTTCAGTGCAATATTAAATCAGGGAATTCATTGTTGAATCTGATCAATTTATAGATCCCTTTAACATTTATTACTTTTGCAGAAAGATAATTTGTTAAGACGTTTTTGCTTAAAATTCATTTTGTAGAATTTAGGAATGTTTTTTAGGATGCAGTTTTTTCGAACAGAGTAAGGGAAAAAAATTATTTTTCTTAAAAAATATGTTTATTACTTATAGATTTTTTTTTAAAGCTTGAAGTAAATATAAAGATTTCAATTTCTGTTTACAATTACTTTATCAAGATAAGATCTTGTTAACTTTTAATTTCTTGAAAAGAATTTATTATTGAATCATTGGATGCTTAAAAAATTTGGATAAATGACATTTTCAAACCTATACTTTTGAGTAACATTTATTACATATTTCTTTCATTCATAAAGCCCAATCAAGAGAGCAAATATGCTTATAAAATAATTCAGTTGAACAAACGTATTTGGATGACGTTTTTACAATTTGTATCAATATTTCGTTCTTGAAAATACAGTACAAATTACAAAACTCCTGAGATTTATATCTAGAAATTGAAGAAATTATAAAGATCTTGCTTTAATTATTGATAACAATATGTTGTTTCGAAAGTGACAATCACATTTCTTGGAATATGACAAGTAATGACAAGCTAGAATAAATACTTGTATAAATAGTTTAATAACAATTGGAGGTTTTATTGTAAGATATATTTTCATGCCAAGCGATTAGATAAAAAAGGAAAATTCAATCGATCGGGAAGAGAGACATTTACATTTACTTATTTATATCATTTGTAAAAAAAATTGTAATTCGCTTTTAAATGCATATTTTCTCACTGCACAGCACCATTGCAGTTTTTTTTTTTTTTTTAAAAAAAAAAAATTACGTGCAATAATATATTCTTATTTCAGAAGAAAAAAAATCAGACATTCATATTCCTTTATGATGCACATCTGATGACGAGATTATTAAACTATGTATTTGTGTATTTTGCTCGCGTATGGTGTAAGAAACAATTCAGAAAACGAGGAAGTATACATTTCCTGAAAATTTATCTTACTAAATGTGAAGAAACAAAAAGCATCGGCTGTGCTTAAGAAAACTGAATCATCGTTGTTAAGTGAGGGGGAAATGTCGAAGAATCAATGCAAATCCCTCATTGGTGTTCGCATAATCTAAAATTCCGTAAATCTGTTTTTCGTGCTAATGCAATGGGCCGGAAGAAAAACGTCTTTACGTCAGAATAAGATAACGATTAAAAAGAATTTATATTTTATTTTTTGACTCTGAAAAACGAGATGAATTTTAATCAAACACTAAAGAATTGGATGCTTTAATGATTAACCACTAAAGAAATAAAATTAAATTTAAATATTATTTCCATAACTCACAGGGTTTTAAATAATTATATTTATATTCATTCGAATTCGCCAGAGTTTTTCTTTTCCTTCCCCGTACATCTTTAAATTAAAATATAATTAAACAGAGAAGAATAATCTTATTAATAGTAACAACAGCATAGGAAAATCTAATGTGGTGGAGATTTAAATAAATGCAATATATAATTACAATAAATAACTTCTACTATTTTACTTTTTTCTCTAATTGAAACGAGGATTGTTAAAAGACATTTCATCCAAAAGAAATCAGGGCGACATTTCAAATTTTTGTATCATGACACAATTTTAAATGATTTTTTCTGAACAATTATTGATATCTAAGGAAAAAAAAGTAGTATTGAAATTCAAAATATGGTTGCTTTGACTTGAAATGCTTTTGATAGCATCATCAGTAATATATATATATATATATATATATATATATATATATATATATATATAGTTATATAGTTATATATATATATATAATTATTATTATTCTCTAATAAATTGTAATTTTTCCATTATTCATGAATAATTAATTTAATATCTTTTAAATCATATCGGAATACTTATATATTTAACGCTTTATTACCATCCTTTACATCAAATTATTTGTTTATCGAATATTTTCAATTGTATCTGCTTTTGCTTTTTAAAGCAAAACATACAGCTCAAAATCTTGAAAGAAATACAAATTTTAAAATTAATGTAAACATTGAAAAATAAAGGGAAAAAGAAGAACAGAAAATGTTTTTTGTGATTTAAAGACTAATAACTTGTGTACAGGAATGGTTAGCTTAAGATCAATATGTTCTTTTGAATCTATTCATCTGAAAGAGCTAGAACACCCAGATCAGCACTCCGAAACCATATTTGCAGTTCTTTACCATGTCCCTTCCCTACTAAGAGATACGAAGTCGGCAACAGCTCTTCTATCAATTATTGGTACTTTCAGTTTTATCTCTCTTTCCCTATCTGTTTATTCTCATCAACACGCCCAAGTCTTTTCTACAATTTTTGTTCATTTAATCTATTCACTGCTTTGGTTTTTTTTCTTCTCCTCTTTATATTCATTCGCAAATACTGCATTTTTTTTAAAATTCGTACTATTAGTTCACACTCTCCCTATATATATATTTATATATCTTGTTCAAATTTTCAATCGTTAATAAAATACTTTTTATTCATCCACTCAAGTTCAAATACATTTTTTAAACAAGTTTAAATACATTTTTCAAATCAAGTTTAAATACATTTTTTTGTAGTTGGATGACACTTGATGTTAATACAGTTTTTTCAAATATTAATTCATCAATTAAATTTAATTGGTGAAAATGCAGTTTAGCCCAATCACTTGGTACGATTTCAAAAATTGCCAAACGGTGATTTTTTTTTTTGGGCTGAACGTCGAGTCCGTGAAGCGGACCACGGTAGCCACATTTGGCAAAATACCGCCGAATAATTCCTGTCGCCAAATGTGGTTGGGCTAAACTGCATTCCAACCATTTAATTTACCGGATGAATTAAGAAACGAGCCTATGCTTCTGCTATGACATTTGTCTTGCAATGGCAAATCTTGGTAGAGCGTCGGCGTAGAACCTTCATGCCTTCGGATCGAATCTCGTCGAAGCATAAAATTTTTTTTATTTGATTTTCAAATAATAAATTTTAGTTTTATGTGGGAAAAAAAATTTCTCTTATATACGATATTTAGTGGTATATAAATTTAGGAATAAATACCGTCAGAGACGAAGCGTACAGATCGCTGGAAAAAAATTTATTTTTCCACTTAATATTGTGATTCTCTCATATATATATACATATATATATTAATTCTAATTATTTAATAATAAGTAACTAAAATAAAAAAATTTCTTTCTTGACCTAAGTAAGAATTGATTTATTTAAAAAAAATTTATATTACTTGTTTCGTTTATGTTGATCATCAATTAAGACAGGTGGCGCTGCTAGCATTTCTTCTAAATATGTATATTACAAGAGTGAGTTGCTAATAGGAAGGGAAAAAGACGCTGACAGAATAACGTTTATGTTGTGGGCTATGCCAACTTACTTTTTCAAAACTGAAAATAGAGTAAAATAAAACTGTTAATCTCCCAATCAGACAATTCAGGATGATTCAATTAGTGTAATTGAGAAATTGTGTGGTTATTAGATCGGAACATGTGTTATTCGCTGTCCTGTAAAAGGATTACTCCTATTGAGATATTGCCAAAGATCCTTTTCTTTCCATGTCTGCTAATAAAAATAGAAAACAAGGTTCATAGTAATAATCAGAAGCAAAGTATGATTTATTTTTGGAAGATTCAACACCGTTTTGGTTTTTCCAATCAAATGTAAAGCATATGTAATTATTCTCTCTGCGATGTTGAATTCCATTTCAGTACATATGAACTTTTCCTCTAAAGAACAAATGAGCCAAATAACAAGTTAAAGTACAGTGCTTTGAAAATGAACGCAGGAACAGGTAATTACAGTTCTTCAAAAATGAACAGTCACCAATAGTTATAAGAAAAGTTCATTAAAAAATACAAAAATTCACATTGTCCTTACTTGTGTGAGCACTTCAATATACTTTTTCCCTTTTCGCCCTAGAGGGAGCTTTTGTCATTCTGTAATTTCGTTTTCAACAGATTGAGCCTCATGATTCTGAACCAGATGACGCGATCGACTAATGGCTTGGCACATAGCTCTCCTCATCCGCATTACGCTAGCGTGAGAACATGAAGCCGCGACATAATTAGCTAGCGTTAGTTCTTGCCGTACGAGGATTTTTGTTTGATATCCCTAGAACGATGTGCGTGTTCCAGCTGCTCATCAGTTTTGAGTCCGTTATGTAACTGTTTGATGCGGTTGTTGCAAAATGATTCAAATGGAATGAAAAACTAAAACGCAGTTTATTGAAATTGTATTTGTCCATGTAGATTATTACTATTAGTATAGCAATTCCTACAAGTACCGAAACATACTAGTTGTCATGAACAAAACATCAAAATTTTTCCAGTTGTTGCAAGAATTGCAATAGTTCAATATCTGATCCTAAGATTTATACGAGATCTCCCTGATGAAATAACTAAAGAGATAACACAACTAGAGTTAGAATTGACTACTACCAGATACTGCATCCGAAAATAATACCGCAAAATACAAACAGAAAATCCAGTAGTGGAATTACAATTTTCAACGTTTTTAACACATTCAAGTTACGAAAACAGTTGTTAAAAATAGCAAATGATTTTATTCAAATAAATATAATTGATAACAATCGCATGAAAAAAAAATTAATATGCCAAAATGTTTTTATGGCAGAATCGTGTGTTTTTATTCTTTTTGTTATAATTGTTGACAACATTTCTGTACTTTTAAATATTCTGCTTGTAAAAATAAAAATGTTTTAAGAATTTGAAGAAAGTATTTTCTTGTCTTGATAATAATTGCTTCATTGGAGCATAGAACTCGGAAATACGCTCACTTTATGCTAATTAATATTCATTTTGAATAATTCTAGTTTTTCGAGAACTTAATAAGAAAAGAAAAGAAAAAAAAAAAGATTAACACATGTTAAAATGAAAAAAAGCACAAAACCAATTACAATTTTTTCTCCTATCTTTTTTATTACCTATATTGAGAATATTTTTGCACTCAATCTGGATCAGCAACAAGCCAAGCTACGTGGCCTAACATCAAAAAATAGTTATTAAAGAGTTTTTGCATGACATTTTCACCTTCCGATCATCTGCTGTTCACTATTTGTGCATCTAATGCGCATGTCATGGTTAAAGTAACATAGCGGAATATTCAGAATTCAGAATATTGTCCGATAAGTTCAGAATGTGTAAGCAGCCGTCATTCCAGACAAGAGAGTCTGTAATCCCGTGATTCATGAAATACATGAATAAAAATAAGAAATCTGTGGCGGGGAAAATCGTAAAAATAGCATCACACGCATTTCATTGGTTATACAACGGATATAATAGGAAATCTTCTGTATTCTTATTAAGTAAAAGTAATAGTAGAAAGTTTTATGGCGTGCATTCTAGCCGGCTGGCGATTTAAAAACAAGAAAAATAAGAGTTTTTTCCTTTGAAAATTCCTCAAAACATTTGGAGTCTCAAAATATCGATAAAAGGAAAAGTTATTATTTTTTTTTACAAAAAACAGCTACCACACAAAATCTCGAAAAGAGTCTCCTTTTCTACAATTAATTTAAAGGTAAATTTAAAATTGGAAATTACTACCTTAAATTTTATAAAATATTTTTCCTCTTATTAAAAAAAACAAGAACGGAATAGATTCAAATTTATAGGGAGAAGCTTGAAACCAAGACTTATCCCTTTAACGTAATTTTATTAAATTAAAGTCAGATTAAAATATAAAACATACTAATAGAAATCAGTTTATTTTGAGAGAACATGGAATCTGAAAAAAAAATTTATGGAGGAATATTTTTTTTTTATAAGTACTGTAGCAACAGTTATATGAATGAAAATTATTCACTCAATGCTTTTTTTTAATGTTGTGTTTTTTTTATGTAAAAAAGAACTTCGTAATATTCAGTGGTTCTTTTAGGCATTACTTTCATGTGTGTTTCATTAAAAAAAAAAATTCAAAATGAATTTTTTTGTATTCAAAATGCTTCTAGCTATTCGAATTTTATTGGAAAACAAACAACTTTAAAATTGCCTTTTTTACTATATAATAGAAATCCTGCATAGTTTTTAAATTATTTTGTTAATTTATTATAAAGATTTTTTCTCAATTTAAAAAACTTTTGAGGCAGTTTTATGTAGAAAAAAATATAATACGAAGCTCACATTTTTTTCCTCTATTAATGATTCAATTAGGATATAATTAAAATACAAAGATATAAATAAAAAAAGACAGAAACGGAAATAAATATAGACAACTATAACTGCAAAAAATATAACTGGATTAAAGCAAAATCGTGTAAAATAAGACCGTGCAAAAAAAAAAAAGAATTGGGTATATATATGATGATGATGAATTCAGTTTATCCATTCTTTGAAAAGTAAATTTTTGAATGCGTTTCATAGCTATATATTAAAAATACTTCTATTTTCACTTCTTAATCACTCGGACCTTTTTTATTTTTTTTTATTTTTTGGTAATGTTTTTGGTAATCCGGTTTGCTTTCCTAACCCCAATAAATTGCTGAATAAATTAAATTCGAGTTTATCCTCTTTTCTAAGGCATAAAGCTTTCAGCTTCTTTTTAACGCTTGCTGTTCAATTATTGCCTCTTGCTAGGTGAGACGGGGCCCTGTGTTCCATCACGGCTTGAGCAATATTTGTAATATGTAACTGCTCTAACATTTTCATTAAGTAAACATCTCTTAAATAAACTCCATAATTGAATAGTATTTTAAAACGACTTTAGAAGTCAACAACTGTATATTGTAACGTAGTGACCCCAGAACGCGTGTGGAATGAATCGGTAGCGTGAAGGGATCACACTGCTGAAATAAAAATACTTCTTTATTTTACAATTCTTTGAATTATATTCCAATTAGAAAGCGTTTTCGCCTGGTTTCTATTCACACAAAGTCACAAACAATAATAGCGAAGAAAACCATTAATAGCTTAATTAGTCCCGAAATCGCAAGAGCAGGAAATAGTCTCTAACTTCTTACGGGATCGCCTCTTTCGCTCATCGTCCAGATCCTCTCCCCTCTTTCTCTTTTTCTCTCTCGTTCTTAAATCCTCAGGTAGGGCTAACTCACGCCCTTCCCCCCCCCCTTGATTTATTTTCATTTTTGACTGGACAATCCAATCACAGACAACCTCCGTTTTTATCTCTCAACACCATTCGCTCTTATCGGCCAATATCAAGTTTAACCCAAGTGCATGCAGATCTCGGACCTCAAACGGCTAGGCCCTATATTCCCATAGACATCTATGTCATGGGTCACAATACCTCACAAAGAGGAATCAACCCTGCCACACCTATGCAGCAGAGTCAGGTGTTCGTGAATGTAGTTGACGAAAGCCGATGACCCCAGATTTGGCTCATTTATTGCTTTGCAGCAATAAACTTAATGTTATGACTTTGAACGAGAAGTTGGGAACAAAAACCGGAGTTCAATGCAAAAGTCTATGACGTGGAGCCTACGTTACAATATCAACCAGATGTCTCATAACATTTTCAGGATTATATAATATATTGTTGCAAAAGTTTCTAAGTGTGTGCGAGTGAAAATCAGTCCGACACGGAGAATAAACGACGCTTTATTCGCAAATTCTAAACAAGACGACACAGGTAGCAGAGCTTTGACAATAACAACACAAACAGAAAACACTAGACTTGCAAAGGTTAATGTCACAGAAACTGGAACAAAACAACACTTTACAGACAGTCACAGTTGTATCTGAAACGTTCGGTTCGCCAGTTCATTAGTTCTCGCTATCGACAAACCTCCGCAATAATACTCTGCACTTCCAATGACAGATTCTCCGTCTCCAGACATAGATACACTGCTTCTCCGCAAATTCACCCGGCACGCTACCTACAGTTCCTCCTCAGATCCATTTCCAAGAGCCAACGGATTCCCAATCAATCTCCAAAGACAGACTGACTGATGGACTCCGAAAACAGTTCTCGGCGTATATAATCTGTTGTGACCAGGCGATATGTCCCACCGAAAATTTACGAAAAGTTCTTCCCAGTCGATATTTCACCTAAGTTCCAGCACTTTCAGAAGCTTTCCATTTGTCGCCAAAGTGATCACCAAAGCAGAAGCCAAGGTTCATTGCGTAAACTTCCCTTGGCTGATTGATAACATCACTGAAAATGTCTTTTTTCCATTTTCCTTCGCAAGAGAACCGTTGCAGGGAAGCGTCCTCTCATATTTGTTACAATATTCACGATATATATGTGAAAAAATTATAATAAAATATTGTCTCAGGGTTGTGACTGAGACGTGAGGTTACACTAGTTTTAAGGAGGCAACATACTCATTCATCAAATTGCTTTATGACAAATTAGTACAAATCATAAAATTTAAAATCAAAGACCCACTTATCAAAAAATGTAACTAAGCGACAAAAATTAAAAATAGAGAATATAAATCGAAAGATAGTTCTCGATTTTTGTTCTCGACTTTTGTAATTCAAATTATAAAAAACAAAAGGAAATTTAATTCGAAAATAATAGATACCTTAATTGTAAGTTACCTCTATTTGTGTTATGAAACAAATACATATACATTATATATATGTATGTGTGTGTGTCTAGTTTAATGTTTGATTTTGTTCCATAAAATCAACCGATCAAGTAGAATAAACGGCTGGAAATAAATTGTAAACAAAAGCCATTTTGAAGGTTGTAAATTGCGAAGAGAAAATGGTTTAATGACAAAGGTAAACATTTTTATACGCTTATTTATGTTTATTGGTCTTAGAACGTGTATATTTGAAAATTAATGGATTATTTAATTTGTTTTTCTTAACGAAAATTTTGTTTCTTTTGATTTATATTCTCTATTTTAATTTTTGTCGCTTAGTTACATCTTTTGGTTAGTGGATCTTTGATTTTGAATTTTATGGTTTGTACTAATTTGTCATAAAGCTATTTGCTGAGAGGGTATGTTGCCTCCTTAAAACTAGTGCATCCTCAAGTCTCAGTTCCTACCTTGAGATAATATTTTAAATATCTTTATCCCTTTTGACTTTCCTGTCTTATTTTTCTTGGCTTCTACTTTGTAATCTTAAGTAATGTTTGTGTTTTTAAGACAAACGTAATAATTGAATATTTTTTATTTACTATTTTTAGCTTTACAGTGTAAATATAGTTTATTTTTTTATGTTGCTATCGTCAGGTAATTTATGTTAAAAGCATTTAATTCCTCTTTAAAAATGTGGCCGCCGTAGTCTAGCGGTTATGGTGGCGGACTTGAGGCCGGACTAAACTTGCTTTCGTCGAGTCGTGGATTCGATTCCTGGCGACATTCAAGTCCCGCCGTGTTACGAGGCTGATACACGTTAAATGTGTCCCTGTACGAAGTCCTCCCATTGTTGTGGTGTGGAAATTTAGAGAGTCAGGTACCATCTCAGGTGTCGTCCGTCACGTGACCTAGGTTCAAAATGACGAGGTTCGTTCCCAATAGCCCTCGTGTTGCTTCTCAATGCGATGATAATTAACAATCACATCCCCTTTATAAGTTTTTGCCTGTTTCCATAAGTTTTGTCCAGTGGCCGCGATAGCTTAGTGGTCATGGTTTCGAATTCGTGGCCTGCGGTTTTCGTTCAGTCGCGGGTTCGATCCTTGGCTACCAAAGACCCGCCGTGTAACCGGGGCTGATGCACGTTAAATCTGTCGGGACCCAAAGTTCTCTCATGGCGTGGTGGGGAAGTTAGGAGATGGAGGTGCCAGCTTAGGTGTCGTCCTCGTCCCTTGACCGAGGTTCAAAATGACGAGGTCCTTCACGAATAGCCCTCGTGTTGCTTCTAGTGCGACTTTAATGAAAACTAAACGAAACCAACCCCCTTTTTTCCTACAGCCATTCTATTATTTATTTAAAGGATATTCCTGAGTAATATTTTATTTGTGTAAAAAAAGGTAATATATAAACTCCAAAGTCTACTATTACGAATTTCCACAATGTAATTACAGCATTCTCACGGATCACGAACTGAAAGAACGTAGAAATTACCTCACAAGATAGGTAATAATGCGTTTGTCACCGAGGAAGGCGTTCGAGAGAAACCACGTGATCTGACAAATATTGTTTTTTTTTTCTATCACAACCGAAGATCCATGAGCAGGGCACGTGAAATATTCGAGAGTTAGTTACACTTTTTCTCTCAAGGGCAACTTCTACATCGATTTCGTGTTGTAAACGCTCGAAAAATAAAAATATTTTTGAAGAAGAAAACAAGTACTCGTATTTTTCTTTCCATTCTAATTTTTCATTTGAAGCTCCTAAGGCGTGATTAGAGATTCCCCATAATTTTGTTCGTGACTTGCCATCTGTTTCGGGAAAAAAATATTATTTTGCGTCACTCTCTTACAATGCCGTTGGAAGTCTTAATTGTATTTCAAAGAAAACTTGTTTGCAGCAATGAATTTTTTATATATATTAATTAAAAAAAAATATCCGTATTTTTATTATTGTGATAACAAAAGAAAGTGAAGAAAGCTCAAAACAATTCAATATTTTAACTCACGTGCATGATTTAAAGATCAAAATTTGGATTTTGAGATGTAATGTATGTATAAACACGTGATAAAATAATGATATGTTTGATCTCTATCTACGAGGCTCTTGAGAAGTAGTGTCTCTATAGCAATAACTTTTTCGTTTGCTACCCGAATTTTACAATTCTTGTTTTACCTGAAAGCAACATATATCATTTCCTTTACGCAGTGTTCACTTTTAGTGCCAATCTATTTTCCATTTGCTTGTGCCATCACATGACTGATTGGACAAATCCGATGGTTGTTGTAGACATGAGGTTTTAACCCATTGGCTTACTAAAATTTTCCCCTTTTTCGACCCTATGTTTACTATTTTATTTCCAGAAAATAAGTTTCAAGAAAATATAGAAGAAATAGAATTAGATGAAAAACAATCTTAACTAATCCTCAGAAAGGTATTTCTTACAGTACGCCATTTTTACAACTGCGTAAAAACAACTACTTGTAACTCGCGATCTGTTGAGACAAATCGAATTGTGTTATACACCCTTCGATAGATCAATTTCTCAGCGTCCCAATCGTTTATAATATCTGGCCCTTTATTGATAGAAAGAATGAAAATCTAGGAAGAAGCTACAGTTTCACAATTATTGTAATAGTGGCAATATCAGCAAAGTAATAGTGGACTTAAAAATGCGTGTTAATGGCTGCTTTCTCTGAATGATATTCGTGTCTTTGGAGGAGCTCTTTCCTCTTTGGGAAGAGGTGAAATATGCAAGATAGGGTGCAACGACACCTCGCTACACCTCAATTCCTCGTGTGTCACCAAATTCTTCAGTCCTCAGAACACCAGCAACCCCTGAGAACAAAGAAATAAAATGCATTCCATGATGGATACATGTAGCTTTCACGTACAACAAAAATTCTGAAATTATATAAATACAAAATTATGGCTTTGGAAGCATTACTTTTCCTTCAAGCCTCATATATCGTCGTAATAATATCATCATTTGATCGTTTCGAATGACAACATAAAGGTAAACAAAATGATGCTTACTTGCCGCGTAGACATATAAAAGAGATAGTTGTTTTTATAAAGATGTAACAAGGTTGATCTAACTATTAAATGTTTTAAAAATCGTGAATGTGAATCACCATAAGGCTTTCCAATGCATTTATTTTTATGTTCATCTGGTCACATCTTTACAAATTTCCTTTTAACGGTTGGACTCGTCCATTTAAGCAAGTGTTACTCAATGCAATGGAATAACATTTCTATTATGGATCAGAATGCTAAATGTATTCTCATAATGGATCAATTCCAAACTTTTTTTAAAAATTTATCTCGTCGAATTAATCAATATTTAAATAATATTTATTTATTATTACTTCAGCGGCCGGAGGATTTCCGATCCCGAGAAGAGGGAGAGAGATTATGACCTTGATGCGACAGCGTTGTTTCGAACCCTGGACCAGTGGGTCCAAAGTTGACGGTCCTACCAACCAGGCTGAAAAGACATCTCTTCTATCTGGTTAAGTAAGGCCTTTTAACTTCTGATAGTGTTGTTGACGAGAGTCGCTGCATACTCCCCCTCCAGTATCATCGTGATGATACGAAGAGATAAATTGGCTTGTACAGAAGGTTATTTTTTGATTTTGTCAGCCATTATTGCAATTGATAAACATCCTCTCCCTATTGAATTGAGTTTTTGCTTGGGGCAGCTTCCATTTGAGTCATCGACTGCCTCGTGTTGAGTGGCGGGTCTCGTCGACACGTGCGCCAGAGCCGGAATATCACTAATCGTGATTTTGAGTGTGTGTGTCTTAGACGTACAGAGGCAAGTGTTTTGCGTCGCGGGCATATGCAATCACTAGGTATAGGCTGTGCTGCCACCTAGTGTTCAAATCCTGAATCACCACTTCGGCGGCTGGAGGATTTCCGACCCCGAGGAGGGGAGAGAGTTGAATGTTTGGTGACCTTGAGTGCCACAGCTGTTTCGAACCTTTGACCAGAGGCCCCAAAGAATGCGCTCCTACCAACCAGGCTGAAAAGACATCTCTTCTGGCTGGTTAACTAAGGCCTTCTTCTGATATTATTGTTGATATTAATAACTTTTGATATTGATGTTGACGAGAGTCGCTGCAGTACTAACAATTGCTGATGTTATTATTTTATTATTACTTCTACATGTACTTTTCTCTGTGAGGAATTTTATTATTTCGTCCACTATTGAGAATTCAGTAATATTTTCGTAACTTAAGGTAATGAGACGTCTTAACTAAAAATTAAAATTATTTTATGCCATGTTGAAATAATTTTACCTTTTTAAAATTAAAAACAATTTAAATCATATTTTAACAATGAGATATTTATGTGCTATAGTCTGTTATTTTACAATAGGCGCTTTAAGGTCACAGATTTTTCCCACACTTCTCTCTGTAACAATGGCAACAATAGTTGAGAATGGACATCATTTTTCCCCCACTTCGTTTTATTTTCGTAAACAGATTTTTAATGAAAACGAAATTTTGAGTTTCACGATCATATTTGGGTTTTTGTATAAAATCTGCATCGTTAAAATATTTGTATAAAGTCCGTATAACATTTTATAAATATTATTAAAGTGTAATTAAAAAATTAATTTTCATACACCTTTATGTAATGGAACTAAACAACTCATTGGAACTTTTTAAATTAAATAAATCTATTATATTAATATTTTATTAGGATATGTTTTAATAATTTATATAGTTTCATTTCCAAAAAATTATCATTTAAAAAAAAAAAGAAAAGAAAAAAAGAAACACATTATTTAGAGATATTTAAAATAGACTTTACATTTAACATAAATCACGTCCAAACGCAAATGAATTTAGACCTCAACTAAAATGTTGAAAATAAATGCAGTGGCGGTGAGACCTTAGTCGCTACCATGGTAACCGATGGCGGAGAAACAAAAATGAGTGATCTTAAGTGACAGACTATAATGCATCTTCTAATGTAAAGAAAATCAAAATATTTATTCATAAATAATAATATTTGAGCAATTAAGGATCCCGTCTACAAGCCATTTTGATTTCGTGGACGTAATGTTAATCCTCACATCTTTATTATTTGATATATTTGAATGCAATAAAGTGCATTTGAAAGAGCAAAAAATAATCAATGCTTCTGTAGAATTACTTTTTTCCTAAGATTTTTAAAAATATTTGAAAATATTCTTTAAAGACCGGAAAACTCAAAAACGAATCATTAAAATAAGAATAAAAATATTTTTAAAAATCTTAGGAAAAAAGTAATTCCACAGAAGCATTGATTATTTTTTGCTCTTTCAAATGCACTTTATTGCATTCAAATAGTTCAAATAATAAAGATGAGAGAATTTAAATCAAATTTCCATAGGATTAACATTAAGCTGATGAAATCAAAATGGCGGGTAGATGGGAGCCTTAATAATCGATAACTGTTTTTGCATTTGTAAATCATGTACTTGTGTTTAGGTACATCTTGCACGCAATCAATTGGATTTTTAACATTAAAAACTTGCAGAGTATTTGCAGACATAACATTCTAAATATTGAATATTATCATAATTTTAAAAATTAAATTTAATAAAGTTTTTTAAGTATTTTAAATTTTTTGATTCAACAAATTTTGTAAAATACTTAAAATGTGTGAGTATTTTCTACAAAAACTTTTTGCTTATTGTTTAAGAAATAGCTTCATTTCATAACGTGCAAAATATCAACACTATGAATAAGATAGATTTTGTGACGAAAGTATATACCATAATCAAAACCATTTTGTGAAAAAATGCAAAATCAGATATTTTTCGTTCACAAGCGTATATTAATCCCTGAAATCTACCATTTAAGATCGTTATGTTTCTTAATGTATTTCTTCTAAATTATAATTATGCACTTAATTTCTTTACTACCTCTGATTAGCTCTTATGAAGGATCTGAGCCCAATAACTTAACAAAGCAAATTGACTGGTATTTATATTAAGCTATTTAAGAGCGTATGATTCGCATCTTTCGATAAATAACTCTTAATTTCCGCTCCTATCCAACAAAAGGCAAATCTTTCGACAATCGAACTGATAATAAATGGAAGCTATGAAAAATTATGCTTTATTTTTCGTTATTGCTATAAAATTCAAATTCATTTAAATTTGGAAAGGGACTGGAAACGATCCAAAAATCCATAATAATTATTCTCAGTCACCTAGAGACAAAAGAACTCTTTGTGTTTCATTTTTAATTTCGCCTTTTTGGAATTTCTAGAAGACAGTGCGTGAGTAATTCCCATTTCGTCATTGTTTGATCAATCATTACTCATTTTATTTGCCGATGTTAACGTTTAGAACTCAAAGGGAATAAATGCTATTGAACTTTCAGGTAGAGAGATAGAATCATGTTCTCTATATCAACAAAAGGTAGACTAGTATCTGGAAAATTCTTTTTATTTTTCCTGTTTTATATCTTCTTTACACGTATCAGTTTAGTTCCTCTTTTATTTACGTAATATAAACATTGCAATGTTCTTTTGAAGGTCCGAGTTTATTTGTGATGTATACTAACGCTAAAAGCGAAACTTTGTTTTGTGCACGTCGAAAAACATGTGATATTGATAGTTTGTTTATATTTTCCCGAAAAACATTATTTTTGTGTTTTCAGGCTCGCTCTTGATTCTATTGTATAATTTTAGTTTACAGCAGCTCCTTTCAGCAACAAAGCCAGAGGTTAAAATGCCTTAATAATAAGGCCAGGGGTCTTCCCCCTAGGGTTCTCTGCAACTTTAACAGAGATTCCGCAACAGATCACTATTCGCTGAATCAAACCGCCAAAATTTTAATTTTTATAAAAATAGAATTCTTAAAGGCAGTTTGCTTGTAAAAATAAATATAAATAAGTATTTTATGGATAAAATAAAATCTTAAATTTCGTAAAAATCGCGTGCTTCAAATACATTAATTGAGACACATTAGTCCCCAATCTTTGCCTTTGGCTTTGGCTTAGGTGTGGCCGCGGTACCATAGTGGTCATGGTTTCAGACTCGTGGCCGGCGGTTTTCGTTGAGTCGCGGGTTCTAGCCTTGGTCACAAAAGACCCACCGTGTAGCCGGGGCTGATGCACGTTTAATCTGTCGGGGCCCCAAAGTCCTCCCTTTGGTGTTGTGTGGAAGTTAGGAAAGGGGGGTGCCAGCTCAGGTGTCATCCTCGTCACTTGACAGAGGTTCAAAGTTACGAGGTTAATAAAAACTAAACCTGCCTCCCCCCGTATATGTTTTGCTCTATATTTCGTCTTCTGTACTTTAATGTCAATCGAATTTTTAGTTTCATTCGTTAATAACTAAAAATTGCGTGTTGATTTAACACATCGAAGTAAAAACGATTCGATATATATAAACGAGTATTATATGTAGTAACCACACGATAATAATAAACGTAATATATATGCTATAGTAAACGTAATAAAACATAAACATTTATATGTCTGTATAAATCGTTATTCTATTAAATGTTTTATTTTATCCAAGAAGACCAAGGTCACCTAGCAAGAGTTTGGAACATTGAATTCGGACTACCACATCGGCAGGTGCTGACCTGTCAAATTGCATTTATGAGTACTAAATAACACCTGTAAGAAACGAGTTATTTTTGAACGTGGGTTTTCTTTCAAACTTCGTGGCCGCGGTAACCTAGTGGTCATGGCTTCGGATTCGTGGTCAGCGTTTTTCGCCGCTCAGTCGCGGGTTCGATCCTTGGCCGCTAAAGACCCTCCGTGTAGCCGGGGCTGATGCACATTAAATCTGTCGGGGCCCCGAAGTCCTCCTATTGGCGTAGTGTGGAAGTTAGGAGAGGGGGGTGACGTCCTCTTCGCTTGACCGAGGCTCAAAATTACGAGGTCCGTCGCCAATAGCCCTCGTGTTGCTTCTAGTGCGGCGTTAATAAAACCAATTTTTGACTTAGGTGAAGAATCGTCTACTTATTTCACTATTTTCAAGGTATAAAGTAAAATTGACCACCTTTTTTAAAATTAAAATTTTGGGCAGAAAGCATTTTGAAAGATAATATTTAATGCTTTCCTAATTTGCATAATATTTAGTAGGCGGTAACACTAATCCCGATAAAAATGTAAAAATTAGTTTTCTCTAACATTTATCAGATGTGCAAAAAACATTTCTTGAATATTTCCTTGTTCAAAAAGAAAAATTATTTTGGATTCAAAATCTTTCTTAAGACTGTAACACCACCGAACTCTCAATAAAAGAAAGAGATCAGTAAATTGAGATATGTCGACCGATACTCAATTGAAACTAAATTTTAGTCAAGTTGATATTATACATTTTTTGATTGACATTATAAAAGAATACGCTGAAATTGCCAAAAGAACTGTGGAACATCTAATGTCATTAGTTTCGACCTACGTTTGCGAAAAATCTTTCTCTTTGTATGCTAGTACAAAAACAAAATACAGAATCAATGGAAAGGAAGCTGAAGATGACATTAGGTCCATTGCAGATTTCAACAACTATCCCAGACGTAAAAATACTTTGGACTGAAAAACAATCACAGCCAAGTCATTAATTTTGCCCCTATTTATTAATTTATTACAATTTAAAATATTGTTGCTTTTGTTTATTATTTGAAGAACACACACACACATATTTTAGAAAACCAAAATAATAATAATAACCATTAACTATCTTATTCTCATTATTTTACTAAGACGTTTCCATTGAAATAAAGTAGGGGTGCAATAATAATTTTGAAAATTTGAATAGGATAAAGTTTTTATATACTATTTTTTCTTCTCTTTGATCAAGAAGTTTCGTCAAGAAAATTGTAAGCTCAAAGTGTCCCTCAAGATTTAAAAGGCTGAATACTACTGAACTAGGCCAACAGAGAAATTGCTTTTGGTCTATATGGTTTGAGAGTCGCAAAAATCAATCAGACAACCTTTCTTCGGTTCCAGTGGTCGAGGGTTCGAAATGTCGCGGGAATCCGAGGTTAGTTGTTCTCTCCCTTCACGGGTTCGAAAAACATATAACACCGAAGAATAAAATCGTTCAAAATATTCCTCTTCGTATCATCATGATTATACTGGAGGGGGTCTATGCGGCGGCACGTCTCAACAACAACACCAAAAATTAAAATGCCTAAATAATTCGCCCGAGAGGAAATCCTTTTTGCCCTGATTGATTGCGCAGTGCAAAAGCGTCAGGACAACTTTTTCTCCTGACCAAAAGATGGAAGGTTCGAAACACCGCCGACTCTCCAAGATCAAGAGAGTCCTCTCCCTCGACCAGAACGAAAACATCTTCCGTCGAAAATTTATTCAAGTATTCAAGTAACCCAATTTCTTCCAACGTTCCTACGTTCATTTTCCGAAATTGATTTATGCAAATAAGTAAGAACTGAAGGGAATTGCATCACCTAGGTTTTCTTTGAAATTTTTCTTTCTAAGCATTCGTGAGACACGATTATGTATTAGATTACAGGGAAGGATGACAGAAACGATTAAATGAGTTGAGGTCAAGCGTAGGAAACATTACTGATATGTTATATGTATAGCCGCTGACATTGAAAGTGATAAGCCAAATCTAGATTTAGATTGAATGGTAATTTCAACTTGCATCTTATTCCCTGTCGTTATATATATTCTATTTCTCTCTTTTATATTCAATTTCTTTACATTCTAGTTCTATTTTCGTTCTTCCTCTCAAGTTGAGTAAATATATTATAAAAGAATACCTATATAAAGATTGATACTTGTTTGAATATTGTACAAAGATTGATCTGAATGAAGATTCAGATTGTCTGATATCTTTGAGAATCACTGTCGCGACTCCTGGACATTTTCGCCAAAGTTATGCGTGAGAAACTGTGACGTTATTCACGATTTTCTCTTCACTAATCTTGGAGACTATACAGCAATTTGAATAGCATAAAATAAATAATTTCTCCCCGAACCAAATGAAACGTAATTAGGTAAATTAGAAGAAGATAAGAAGTGCAGTGAATTGAACTAGAGATAGTGAAATTTAAATGAAATGGAATTTAAAGGAAAATGAAAGAAGATAGAGGATAACGACAGGCTGACTGATAAATATTTATAAGTTGTATTAAAGCCCCGTAATTGATCTTTAGGGTTTAAGGTAAACGTACACCTTTTAAACGTCCTTTTTGTCAAAATTTTCAATTTTCTAATTTTTTCGATCTTCTAAAATTTTAACTGTTTTCTTTCTCGTAGTGTTTGAATTTTGCTTATACCTTATTTAGAACTTAAATTATAGGGATTTGAATTTCACTCGGTAGTTAATTTTTAATTGCATTTGAAAGTTTGTTTTTGATTTTTCTCAAAATGAGTTTTCTCGACATATTCCCATACGGCAACACAGGTATCAGAAAAAGTTAGGAACCAAATTAATTTAAATTTCGCAAGTATCTTTCTTATATAGTTTTTAAGAATCCCTACTACTTTCATGGTTGTTAAATTGATACGTTTTTAGTAACAAGGGTGTAAATCATCTATTGTTATAACTTTTTTTTTTGAATTTTTCATTGTTATTTGACTCGAAACACAGTAAAAATTGCAGTAACATGATTTTCATCATGAAAGTAGTACCAGCCCCAAAAATTGTTATGATGAATAAGATAAAATTTACAGAATAATGATACTTTTGTTTATTTTTGAGTTATGAGCGTTATTCTTAAAGTCAATTTATGTACTATTTTCACTATGTTTACCACTCCAAATTTTTTTTTTTTTTTTTTTTTTTGGAATCAAAAGCAAATTATTAAATGTGTTTTTCATAGTTTTAGGTTATATTTTAGCATTAAAAATTGATAGTAAATATCAATGTGTTTCAAAAAAAATTCTCCGAAGATGTACGGATATCTCAAGTTATTATTATTATTATTATGTACGCAAATATATTAATGTACAAAGCTTTGAATCGTTTAATAGCAAGAAGTGATTGAGTCAGACGAGTGATTTGATAACTAAGAATTTAGGAACAAAGGATGTCACAAAATTACATCTCAACAAGACTCACAATTTTTTTATATTTATATAATTTCAAAAAAAAAATGAGTTCTATCTCTATATCTATCTCATTTGCATGAATGAAAAAATTATAAATTTTCAATAGCATGGATCCTTTTCGTAAAACAATATAAGAAAAATCAGTAACTCCTAAATGTTGTACGCGGCCGTGGTAGAGCTGAGTGGTCTTAGTCGAGAGCTAATGGTCGATGTTGTTTCTGTCGTGTCGGGATTCGAGACCTGATTTCATTGAAGACCCATCATGTCGGATGCACATTAAATCTGACAAGGCTCAAGATCCTCACATTGGTATCGAATGGAAGTTAGGAGAGAGCAGCGCCAACTCACACAGGTATCATCATTGTCACTTGATCCTGGTTCAAAATGATGAGATCGTCGCCCCTCGTATTGCAACGTTAATATAAAAAAAATCAATCAATCAATCCTTTTGAAAAAAAAATTTGTTCAAAGCGCGAGTTTTCATACCTTTGAATTCAAATTATTCCGAATCATTTATAGAAAATTTATTTCAAAATTAACCTGCCCATTTTGTAATAATAGAACGGCCTTAGTAATTTCTCAATAAATTTTCACCAGTATTTTTAAATGATACTTAAAGGTATTCAGATTTTAATAATACAGGATTACATTCCTGAGAGATCAACTAAATGTGTAGTCAAGCACAGAAATAAGAAATGACAAATAAATAAATAAAACACTGTTAATAGAGATAAGTGAAAACAATCAAAGAATTTTTTGAAAAGTAATTGTTTGTGTCAATATTTTATTTATAGAGCAAAGGAAAATTTATTTTCACAGTATAGCAGATTGATCGAGATAAGGAGGAAAAAAATACACAACATCAAAGATCCTTTTATTAATTCGTTACTTAATTACATACATTTAAAGTGTATTTGAAATCCTGATGATTCAAATCACGATTGTTTCGAAATGTTTTGACAAGCATTTCGAAAAACTGATCAATAAAACAAATTTGAAATCTTAGATGTATCAAAGTATTACATAAGAAGTAATGTCGAGGGTTTTGATAACATTTGGGGGAAAAAAATGTCTGATTATTTCGCCTTTGAAAGATTGCTCGATACACATGTTAACAATTGAAATATCTATCGAAAATACTGTAGCGGCGTTTCTAACTTAAACCTATTAATATTACTTTTGTAATTAGTTAATTAGTACTATTTTTACAATTTTCATAGAGATTAATGCCTAATATACAAACGTTCTTGTCTTTCATGCGATTCGTGATTTCGTACATACAGGGTGTTTTGAAACTCTAGAGAAAAAAAGTAAGGTGTGACAGAAAACATCTAAACAAGCAATTTTCACCAAACAATGCATAGACGGAGAGCAAGTGATGAACCGCCAGACGGCGCTGAAATGGAACGCAAATGCGCGAGTGCTCTTACACATCGTCAGTTCTACCGTAGATTTCAGAAAACGTAGCCTTTTCCTGATTACTGTACGTTGCCATGCTTCCAAAAATTCATGGTAGAAATGACGATTTCTACCGTGGATTCTAGGAAGCATGGCCTTTTACAGATTACAGTACGTCGCTCTGCCTTCTGAAATCCACAGTAGAAATGACGATGTGTAAGAAAACTCGTGCCTTATGCTTTCCATTACAAAGCTGTTTAGTAGCTCACCGCTTACTCTCAACCTATGCACTGTATGGTGAAAATGACTTATTTAAATTTTTTTCTATCACCTCTTAGATTTTTTGTTCATAAGTTTCGAAACATTTCGAAATTCTCATTCCCTGTATTTATTTCTAACGATTTCGCGAAGCTCGTAAATAATAAAGAATTCCATGAACTTTGAAGAATCTTCTACAGATAATATTCAGATGATCCTCGACTTCGGGGCAGTTCGTTATTTCAGATTGTATGCAAGTACAACTGAGCAAATGATAAATAATTCAGTGATCTTAAAAAAAAGCTTCTAAAGACGATCTTCGACTTTTCTGAAATTCATTATTTCGTACATATTTTATTTTGTTTACATGTCCGCAAATTGATGAAGAACTCAATGAATTCTGAATAAATTCTGTAATCAATGTGCAGAAAGTTCTCTACTTTCGTACACTTTTCGTATTGTAAACGAACCGAAAAAATGATAAAGGGTTCTGTGAACTTAAAAAAAGAAACTTCTGAGACTACTTCAATTTAAATGGTCTGTATATTGCGATATAGTGATTGAATTGAGCTAGATTCTCATCAGTGAAGATACTGGTAAGTATATATAAAACAATTTTATTCAAAATTTTTGTCAACCATTCGCATATTTGAGTTTTTCCCAAAGTGTCATCTTTATAAGCTGTTTACAGCCTCGCTACAGCAGTTTCTGTGGCATTTAAAAAAAAAAGAGAGGGAAAAAAAGAAAAGGCAAAGTGTTAGTGGAGAAAATTCACTACTGGCAGACCAAACCTTCCTGGGAGACACTTCCGCCCCAAGTGGTAGAAATACGTATTACACGAGCTCCCAAAACGTAGTTATTCTGGAAATTTTGCATACCCTCTCATTATAACCAATGATGTGCTGTTTACATTTTGTGTAATATATTCCATGAGAAATAAATGCTTTAAAACACATTTTGAGAAAGGTTTTTTTTCATTGTTTAACTTTCGGTCACATTCCAGGAATCAGTTAAATACGAAAGAGTCTAGAGTCTTCTGTGCATTCAATAATTAAGAAAGAATTTAGTCAAATTTCTTACCAAGATTAATAAATTTATCCGAACAAAGCACACGCATTTAAGGTCTTACGTGTGTCTTTTTCTTATTTACAATTTGACAAAAAGTAATATTTGTAAGGATTTAGTTAACAAGCTTATGATTGACCAATTAATTTTAAGCTCATTAAAACCAAAAATCTATTTCCCGAATTTCAAATAAAATAATCTATATGATTAATTTCCTGTTGGAATTTAAACCAAATAATTATCTTGCACTTTCAGTTATATATTAAGTAATTACTTCTGAAATTTAATTGCACATTATGAAAAAATAGTTACTACTGAAATATTTATAGTGAATAAGAATAAAATGTAAACAAATTTAGATTTAAATTTTTTATGTTATTTATAAATATTTATGCGTATGTATTTTGTCCTTTTTATGCGTTAAAAATTTTCATTAAATTCATCGCAAGTAAAATGTTTGGAAAAATTAAATGTTTTCAACAAGAAAGCTTTAATTTTGAAGTTCATTATTTTCGTCATTAGTATCAAACCAGGGAGAGATTTATTAAGTTCTATTAATCTTCAAATTGTTTAACATCTACAATGCCTTATATTTTTGTATTACATTTCTAAGCATTAAAAATACATCGTTACAAAATTCTATTCCAGAGGGTGCAACGAGTGAAACCAGTCCAACTCGGAGGACAACGGTCGCTAATTTGTACAATGATGATTTATTCGCAAATATTCAGCAAAAGAACACACATTGCAAAACTTGGACATATTAACAGCGCAAACAGGAAACATGGCATTTGTACAGATTGGCGATACAGCAGGACAAAGACTCGCTTGTAATAACAGTCGCAGAACTTTTACTGACGTTTAGCTTACAAGTTCGCATTACGAACAATATCCAAAGTGATTAATACTTCTTACGGACTCCGACAGCTTCCGGCAAAAACACTCGGCCAATACCAACCGCTTTCAAGGCAGATTCCGACCGATTCATGACACCTTCGCATCTCTCCATATTTACAGCCATTCCACCAAGGTGTGATGTCCCAGGAAAAATTCCGTAACTTCCTCCCAATCGAGATTTCCACAAGAATCCAGTACTTTCTGGAATCTTCGTTTTGTCACCAAAGTCGTTAAAATGGTCGCCAAATTCGTCGCTTAAGGATCATTATTGATGCTTTCCTTGCCTAACTGACGCTATCTATGTGAATTTCTCTTTTCCATTATCAAAGAAACGTTGCAGGGAAGCAACATCTCGGATACGCAACAATATGTCGAGCCTGACATTACGCAGGAAAAAAATCTATTTTTATATATTTGAGAATTTTTTTTTTCATTTGCTTTCCATATTCTTTATATATTTATTCTGACATGCATGAACGTTTCATACTTGCCACTCTACTTTGCCACGTTAAGTAATGTAACTTTTGTGACAATTTTGACTGAATAAGTTGTAATAAAACAAGTTTTTATTTTTAAAAAAATGCTGGGATTTAAGCATTGAACGGGGGGAGGGACATGCTTACATTCGAATAACGAAAAAATAATATCTATAACGCCAAAATTTTAAATTTTAGTTCTCCAAAAGAACATGATTTTTCTTAGACTCCAAATCTGCTTTAGAGGAAATGAAAAATGGTGTAACTAACATGACTCATGTTGACTCATGCATCTTAAGTTACTGCACAACAAATAAAAATTTTGCGACCTTCAATGGATCCTTACACATGTCAACACAGATGATAACGAATTAGCCTGCTAGCCAAAGGAGAACGAAATAAGAACCAGACTTATCTTATGATATCAGTGACTGATGCAAACGCTGTGGTTAAGTGCAGACTTTTCAACCAATCCTTGAAGAAATACCTAATTACAGACTTAATTGCTCCCAATTAATAACATCCACAATACTAAGACTCAGAACAAATTACTACAGGGGAATGAAAACTCACTGAGAACCCAAGTCAATAATAGAAATTGTCGGGTTACTACTATGACACTAGAGCATATTTATCCGAACCTTTTTAAATTTAACATTGCCCAGCACATTATTTTTATTTAAGAGTATGCGTATTTAAGTGTAAAAGATAAAATGTATGCGCCAATTTAACATTGCCCCCTTCTCTACGGCTCCAAAGCATCTAATCTAGCAGCTGTGTCATTCAGACATTTGAGACTATCTAATGTGTACTCAGCACTATATATGGAGATAACAACAAAAGAACACAATACAAAATTTTCTCTGTAATACAAAATATTAATTCATATGCTCTCTATGGAGCAACATAATATTCAAAAATAAAGCTGAAATAAACGATATGGATTGATAAATAATACATAAATAAACGATACGGATTGAAAAATAATACATAAATACAAAGCTTATTCAATATGTTTCATCCAATTTAAAAATTCCATATTTTCAAAAATAAACGATACGGATTGATAAATAATACACAAATACAAAGGGAAAATGTTGAAGTTTTACAATATGAACAATAGAGGGCCCTCGTGTGTTCTTCGTGAAGTTATTTCACGAAAGTTGTTTTAGAAGCTTTTACGGAGCTACATCGCAGTTAGATAGGTCGGCATTTGACCAAACGATTTGATGTTACACAGCTGGCCACCTAAGTCACCTGATATGGCCCCATGGGATTTCTTATCTTTGGTATTTGTAAAAGATAAAATGTATGCGCCTCCACTACACACAAATTGATATGAACTTAAACAACGGATTTTTGCTGCTGTACACTCAATTAGCACACTGACTCATTACATCGTGTTTGGCAGGAATTTACACAACGAATCGACATTATACATGTAACTAAAAGAAATATCGAACACTTGTAAAAATGACAACTATATTTTCCCTTTGTACGCATGCATCACTTATCATTCTGCGTTGTTTATTTATGAAGACATGGAATTTCGAAATCGGATGAATCATTTTGAGAATAAACCCCGTATATTTCTTACTGGCTGCGAAACGAAAATTTTCCCGATATTAAAATTTCTCTTCTTTACTCTCTAAAACCTTTTTTCCCGCCGAGAGAATGACGAACATAATCTCATTTTACTCGACAAGAATCGAACGCTAGCAACGAACGGTAACAAAATAAATCACAAGCCGCACGGATCGAAGAAAGTCTCTTGCCGAACTAAGCAAAAATGGATCCAGAGAGAAAAAGAACGAGAAATTCTTTATTATTTCCCTTTCGATGATTTTTACATATATGTTTGCGTGTTCGAAAGACGAGTGTGAAGGAGTATCTAGAATGTTCCGATATACCACCGTAAAAGAAAGATATCGCAGACGAGAATTCGTGAAGATTGAATAATAGAAGCGGCGCGAAAGATTTTTCTTTCTTTTTTCGTAATTTCTTTTCCGCCATTTTGCAGTTTCGGCCGGTAAATGTTAATTACGCAGCTTGGAAATTAAAACTGCCTTGTCTTGGAAACGATGTGGGAAAGGCTGTTTCGAGAAGCTCTTTTCACTAATTACATTTACTTTTCGGATAGTGTCGGCATAAGTAATTTGTAATACGTAGCGCACTTCTGGAATTAAGTGCGGTAATAAACGAGAGATACTTAAAGAAAAGGGAGGTATATTTCATTTAGATAGGAAGCAACTTTGATAAGAATGTTTAATTTGCTAAAATTAGAATCCAGAGAGGGGAAACCTGTACATTTATTACTTTTCTTCTAAGTGTTAATTAACAAATTACAGAATGCTTTACTTAAAACTGTTGCAATGCGTAAAGATGACGACACAGTTTCACAATTTAAAAAGTACGACCTTTTCAAAATCTTCGCTTTGGAAACTTAATTATGTAAAGGATTTTAGTTTAAAGACAATTTTTACACATTTTATTTCCTTTAGTTAATCAATAATTTGTTTTTAAAATATTTTCAGGAAGGTAGGTACAACGATGCATTTTCTAAAATTTCCTAAAATATAATCGACCTCTCACATTTTTTTTCCAAATATATGTCATTTTGATGGATAATTATGTCGGAATAATTTTATGTTTTTATTTCATAGACCATGTGCCCGGAAATAAATCGCTTCATTATTGACAATGTGATGTGCTGGATAAATTTATATATAATTTTATGTACAGGCGATTAAATCAAAAAACTTTTCATATTGTGCATTATTTTTATTAATTTATTGCTAATACTATAATGTACTTTTTACAGTGTTATGTTGTTTTATAAATGTTTTAAGGTGATTTTTTTTTAACGTTTTCATATTATGTGAAGGATTTGTGATGAATTTTACTCGTAGATTTACAGATCATTGAGCAATATGGTTTCGTGAAATTTTATAGCTTTTAATTTGCTGTGTTTCGTCACTTTATATGTAGCCTAGTGGTCATGGCTTCGGATTCGGGGTCGGCGGTTTTCGTTCAGTCGTGGGTTCGATCCTTGGCCGCTAAAGACCCGCCGTGTAGCCAGGGCTGATGCACGTTAAATCTATCGAGGCCTTAAGTCCTCCTGTTGGCGTGGTGTGGAAGTTAGGAGAGGGGGTACTAACTCAGATGTCGTATTCGTCACTTGACCGAGGCTCAAAATTACGAGGTCCGTCGCCAATAGTCCTCGTGTTGCTTCTAGTGCGATGTTAATTCAACCGAACAAACAAGCGTAGCACATTAAATCTGGTCGAGATCCCAAGACATCCTGTTGGTGTGGGGAAGTTTGGAGAGAGAGATGCCAGTTTAGGAGTCTTCCATTCACCTAGACTCAAAGTTACGAGGTAGATCTCCAATAACCCTCACTTCTCAGTGCGACATTAATAAACAATCTTCAAATCTACGGTAGATTTCTATTGAATTACTTAAATATGGAGGAAAAAGACTGGATTGTTTTCATTTTTAAAATATAAACACAAGCATTTTAGATAAATAAATAAATATTTTTAAAAAATTATATTTCATTGCGTATAGTTATTAAAGGATAAAAGCACCTTTCTATTTTAAAGCTTTATATAAAAAGAATTTTGTTTTAAAAATGAAATTCTTTTTCGCGCATATTCGACATGACATCAAACTTTTAACCACCAAGAACCTGTTCCATTTTCAACAAATATTTATGTGAATCGTAAGAAATATATACGAGTAATATCTTACTTTTCAATCTCTCTCAAAGACCAGTTTGTTTTTAGATAAGATTCCCGACTCGTTTTATTTCAGTGACCTCAATGTTTGTGCAGCTGAAAGTTTGTTTATTAAGCACTGAGCAGCCGTCGATAGCTCAGTTGGCAGAGCGGTGGACTGTAGGTGTTTCATAGCTGATATCCATAGGTCGCTGGTTCGACTCCGGCTCGACGGAAGTTATTTTTTTTAAAAAAAAAAAAAAGTTAAAGGTATACACGGTTTGAAGAAAGATTGAATCTTCGATTATGGTATATAAATGTAAAATGAACCAATAGTTATTTGGCAAAAATTTATAAAATCTTATTGTAAAGAAGGAAAATAAAAATTTTCGTTATATAAATATAGCTAACATGATAAGAAGGTAAAATAAACTGTATATCCATCAAAAATCGATTTATAATTAAGAATTATTTGTATTAAAAATATTTTTAACAGCAGCTTCTTTAGCTTTTGGGTGCTCCTACCTTGTCAAATCCAGGCTCCTTTTTCAGCAATCATGACCTTTTGATGGGGGGACGGGCAATGACTCAACAAAGTAACAGCAAAAAAAAAAAACATTCGCACAATATTATTGTGAGGATTTTTATTTCAGTCTCATATATTATTATGACTATAGGTATATAATTCAGTCTTTCGTTTTGAAATTCACGTCAATTCTTGTTACATAAATTTGCTCGTAATTACATTTAACAGTCCATTTACATCGTGCAAAATAAAAATTTCAAGCCCTTTATTTTTTTTTTTTAGTTCATATAATATCTCTAATTTTTTGTCGATCCTTTTTATAGTTTAATATTGTTGTCACAATAAAGCTGTAGCAATTAACAATTTATACAATTCTTTTTTTTAATTTCACAATATTCTACAGGATAAACACTAAAAATGCAAAGATTTTTTTTTCCTCAATAGAGTAGAATTTCATTTTAAAGTTATAGGAATAAAAATTATTTCTTCTCATAGCAAAGCTTCACTATGGAAATTAGCCTGAAATTTTTATGAATTATGGATTTTATATCTAAAAAATGGTGTGTGTGAGCTAAACTAAATCCTTCTGGAAGAATTTACTTTCGATTTTGTCGTTGAGTAAATTATGAAGGGATTAATCATGTTTGAAACCCAGCATAGTGATCATTATTTAAATTTGAAATTGATTCATTTGAGTTATTCTTCACCTCAGGGGCTTACATTCTTCGTATGAGTACAGGCATCACTCACCCAAAGCACCCTAGTGATTTTCTTTCTTTCCCAAGGGGTTTACTGCCGTTGGTAAACACGGGGAACGTGCTCTCGGGATACCCTAGCGATCCTTCTCTGTCCGCGACTCTCCTTCTTGTTAACCAATTTTTATCATTTTCCATTTTTTTTTCAAACATCCAGATTACAGCAACACCTTGTTTGGCGCAGTATAGCCATATCTGGTCTTGCGCCTCTAAACTTCGCCATCACTCACTGAGTTATCATTCTAATTACATCTGTGTTAAAAGCTTTTATTTTAAACTTTTATGTGATGAATTTCTAAGCAAATGCATACAGTATATTAGGACGTAATATGTTATACGCATTGGTTTTATTAACGTCGCTGTAGAAGCAACACGAGGGCTAATGGCGACAGACCTCTTAATTTTGAACTTTGGTCAAGTGACCGAAAATTAATACAAAATTTATTTCTAGTTAGATCTACGCACCAACAAATAGAAATTATCCTTATCATTTTAATCAGAGATATATTTTAGTTTGTTCATTAATATCTAGATTTCAATAGCGTACCACGCGTCCCCGGAAGCAAAGGGTCATGTTTCCGAGCTCGTGGCTGATGTTGTTTCAGTCGAATCCTGAATTCGAACCCTGAAACTACTATAGACCTATCACGCGCAGGGGTTGGTGAATGTTAAATCTATTGGGCGCAAAGTCCTTTCACTGAATTGGAACCTGGATAAGTCGGTCCAATTTATCCTGATCGGTCTTAACGCAGAATTTTTACTTTAGTTTCCGCAGTATGATTTGACCAATGATGATCATTCAGCAGTTGGAAGTCATTTGGAAACAGCGTCCCTTTTAGAATTTGACGTTGTATTTCGAACGTCATACGGAGAGTGCATCAAACGAACTTCTTGTACAGAAGCGGATGCGTGGTTGTGCGCCCTGAAAGAGGAAAATGAACCTTACACAGAAGAAGCTTGCTCCCCTTTTTTCCTACAAAATATACCTCTTCATCTCATGTAAATGAGATTCAAATTGTTCGATTCAATTTGAAATTGGTTCGATATAAAGATGATTTTCTGTAAGTATAGTTTTTTTTTCGTTGCTTTTTCCATTCTCCTGATAGCCCGCATCGGCTGTGATCCCATTTATTCCGATTTGTCAAGGTCTTATTGTACTTGAAGAAAGAATCTGTTCGGTTAAATCTGTTCGAGGTCCCAAGTCCTCCTAATGGTTGCTGTGGAAGTTTGTAGAGAGAGGTTCCAGATTAAGTGTCGTCCTCGTTACTTGACGAAGATCAAAATTACAAGGTCCGTCGCTAATAGCCCTCCTGTTGCTTCTCTGTACGACGTTAATAAACAATCATATACATTCTGCTTCCATAATAACACTGCAATTTTTATTTTGATGTTTTTTTCTCTTTGCTTATATTCTAAATCATCGGCTGGTGATTCGAATTTCACCAAATCAAACTATGTACATGACAATATTAGAAATACGAACACTGTTGTCATGTTTAGATATAAAATTTCTTAAAGTGTACAAATTTGTATCGTATTATTCACATATTTAACCTTTTCCTGTGTCATCCGAATTCAGTTAGGAAACTCAAATGCGCTAAATTTGAAACGTCTGAACTTACTTTGGGAAAGAGAAAAATCCGTTTTTATTCGGTGAAGCCTAAACTCTCGAGTTTGTTTCTGTTAACAAAATGTTTTTCGGCTGATATTTTCCCCACCACACGCGGATGGGAATGTTTTTCTATCCCATGGCCAGAAAGGTTAGTTCACCTTCAGTGTCTGTGGCATTCGAACCCTCGACCACTGGGTCCAAAAAAAAGTTGCTCGGTCGCTTTTAACAGTGCTCTAATCAAGTGGACAAAAAGGGATTTCCCCTCTGTCTTGAATGAAGGCGTTTTAATTTCAGGCGTAATTGTTGAAGAGAGCCGCCGCTTATTTCCCCTCCAGTGTTATCATAATGATGCGAAGAGGGACATTCTGAACGACATTTGTCGAGATGGTCGTTTTATTCGGCGTCACTGCAATTGATATACATCTCCTTCCTGCTGTATTGAGTTTCGTTTTGGACAGTTTATATTTGACGTCGCCGGCTGTCTCGAGTTTAGATGCCGAGTCTATTTGTCACGCGCGCAATAGCCGGTATATCGCTAGTTAATTTTGATTTATGTGTGGTTGTCTCAGTTATACACACAGAGGCATGTTTTTGCCTCGAAGGTACATACAACCAGTTGTTTTAGGTTGTGCTGCCATCTAGACCATTAAATGCTAAGTGCATAAACTTGTTTAATTATTTTCTATGCTTTATAGTAAAAGGAAGAAATTATTAAAAATGGTCGGGAAATATATTAAATATTTAAAATTATATTCTACTCTTACTCGCTTTCTTAATATACAATAATGATAATCAAAATAAAGAGAAACTTTTCAAGCTATATCATGTTTAATATGCTGTAGTTTTTCCAAAATATATCAAGAATCATTCATACATTTTGATGCATTATTTTTTACTGAGGTATCTATTTATGCATTTATTTGTTCTAATGGCTGTGTCTTCGCCAAATGGCGGAGAATCTCAACCCGAATCAGACACACAAAAAAAAAAGACCTAATTATCATAAATATTTGTGAAGATGTAACATCTCATCTGTTATATACGGCACATCTTTATATAGAAGCATTCTATAAATATACATTTCTCCTTTAATATATACTATTCAAAACCCACGTTTGATAATAACATGAGGATGCAAAATTCGAAAAATATTTTATATTCAACCAGAATGCTCAGATACAAATAGGCAATATATAAAAAATAAAGCTTCTCTTTATACGATACTTCAGAGTTAAAATTAATATTTATGTCAGAGACATTTTTCTATGTTGAGCTTCTCAGACCTTGGGTCCCATTTTTATAATTACGAAAGAGACAGTCCTAAAAGATTAATGAAGAAATCTGAGCTTTTGATTATTTAAAGAATATTCCGCTGACCATAGACCATATTAGCAAGTAAAGAGAAGATATTTTTTAAAGTAAAAAGAAAATGGAAGTCGAGAGACTTATTGTATCACAAATCTAAGGATGCAAAATGAATATTTAGATTTCTTTTTGTCATAAAGATTTATGCATAGGAATCGTATATAGCTCCCAGCGTATGAAATATCCTTATTGAAGATGATGACATATTTTTCGAAAATGTCTAAAGGGATAGAGGTTCTGTATTCAGATTGCTAGCCGCTATATGACTCATGGAAGCTAAGCTAGAAACTATGATAAAAGGAAATGGTTCTTGCAATTGAAAATCTATAATTAAATCTGGTAGTCACCCGCAAAGCACTGAAATCTTTATTTAAATGGCGCCTCTAAATTACATCTCTTCTGATTTTATGTAACAATTAAAAATGTGAAGCTCAGTGAGGTTTGTAGTAAT
The DNA here is from genome assembly GCA_019974015.1 of Nephila pilipes. Lineage (NCBI taxonomy): Eukaryota > Metazoa > Arthropoda > Arachnida > Araneae > Nephilidae > Nephila > Nephila pilipes. The sequence continues at coordinate 134,641 of BMAW01022856.1, forward strand.
CATTATTAGAGAAGAACGTTTTTTATATATATCCTATATATACCGCCTCATTGTCGTGTAACAGACTTCTTAAAATCGGACATTTCTCTTAATGGAATTAATCCGACAAGTCACGTGACCAAGATGAGTGTTTCTCAATCTTAAAGTTATATATTTTTATTTTTTATTATATATATTAAGTAAAATATTTAATGTAGATAAGATGAAAGCCTATCACTTACACGGATTCACCTTTCAATTCATTATCT
>BMAW01022856.1:135609-151531 GCA_019974015.1 Nephila pilipes
ACATTGCTTCGTTCCAGTTACGTATTATGATCCCATTTATTCCATTTATGTCAAGGGTCTTACTGTACTCTTGAGAGAAAGAATCTGATTCGGTTAAATCTGTACGAGGTCCAAGTCCTCCTAATGGCTTTGCATATGGAAGTTTGAGAGAGAGTTCCACCATTAAGTGTCGTCCTCGTTACTTGACGAAGATCAAATTACAAAGGTCCAACGCTAATAGCACCTCCTTTTGCTTCTATTGTCGACGTTAATAACAATCATATATACCACTTCCATAATAACACTGAATTTTATTTTGATGTTTTTCCTTTGCTTATATTCTAAATCATCTGGCTGGTGATTCGAATTTCACCAAATCAAACCTTAGACGACATAATTAGAAATACGAACACTGTTGTCATGTTTAGATATAAAATTTCTTAAAGTGTACAAATTTGTATCATTATTCACATTTAACCTTTTCCTGTGTCTCAATTCAGTTAGGAAACTCAAATGCGCTAAATTTGAAACGTCTGAACTTAGAAGAAAATCCGTTTTTATTCGGTGAAGCCTAAACTCTCAGAGTTTGTTTCTGTTAAATGTTTTTCGGCTGATATTTTTCCCCCCACACGCGGATAGGAATGTTTTCTATCCCATGGCCAGGAAGGTTAGTTCACCTTCAGTGTCTGTGGCATTCCCTCGACCACTGGGTCAAAAAGTTTCGGTCCTTTTAACGGTGCTCTAATCAAGTGGACAAAAGGGTTTCCCCTGTCTTGAATGAAGGCGTAATTTCAGGGTAATTGTTGAAGAGAGCCACGCCGCTTATTTCCCTCCAGTGTTATCATAATGATGCGAAGAGGACATTCTGAGAGACATTTGTCGAGATGTTTTATTCGCGTCACTGCACATTGATATACATCCTCCTTCCTGCTGTATTGATTTCGTTTTGGACAGTTTATATTTGACGTCGCCGGCTGTCTCGAGTTTAGATGCCAGATTGGCTTGTCACCGCGCAATAGCCCGTTATATCGCTCGATTAATTTTGATTTATGTGGGTTGTCTCAGTTATACACACAGAGGCAGTTTTTGCCTCGAACCATGTGTTGCTTTTAGGCATGGCTGCCGTAGTCATTAAAGCAAGTGCATAAACTTGTAACTTATTTTCTATGCTTTATAGTAAAAGGAAGAAATTATTATAGTCGGAAATATATTAAATATTTAAAATTATATCTACTCTTACTCCTTTCTTAATATCAATAATGATAATCAAAATAAAGAGAAACTTTTCAAGCTATATCATGTTTAATATGTAGTTTTTCCAAAATATATCAAAGAATCATTCACATTTTGATGCATTATTTTTACTGAAGTATCTATTTATGCATTTTATTTCTAATGGCTGTCTTCAAATGGCGGAGAATCTCAACCAGATCAGACACAAAAAAAAAGACCTAATTATCATAAATATTTGTGAAGATGTAACTTCATCTGTTTATTATACGGCACATCTTTAACTATAGAAAGCATTCTATAAATATACATTTCTCCCTTAATATATACTATTCAAAACCCACTTAGTAATAACATTAAGGATGCAAAATTCGAAAAATATTTTATATTCAACGGAATGACTCAGATACAAATAGGCAATATATAGCATAAAATAAAGCTTCTCTTTATATACGATACTGAAGTTAAAATAATATTTATGTCAGAGCACATTTTTCTTTGAAAGTTCTCAGACCTTGGGTCCCATTTTATAAAATTACGAAAAGACAGTCATAAAGATTAATAAGAAAAATCTAAGCTTTGAATTATTTAAAAAATATTCCGTACAAACCTATAATTAAAGTAAGAGAGAATATTTTAAAGTAAAAAAAAAAAAATAAAGTCGAAAACTTATTGTATCACAATCTAAGATGCAAAATGAATATTTGAATTTCTTATTTCATAAAATTTATACATAAATTAATATAGCTCCAGCGATGAAATACCTTATTGAAATATTACATATTTTGTAAACTAAAGGATAGAAGTTCTGTACTTCAATTGTAGCAGCATATATACAATCATAAGAATGCAGAAACATATAAAAAAAATGGCCAATTTCAAAATCTGTAAATTATCTTAGTCACCTGAAAGCACTGAAATCTTTATTTAAATGGCCTCTAAGAACACTCTATCTGTTTTATGTAACAATTAAAAATGTGAGCTCACGTGAGGTTTGTAAGTAATCATTATTAGAGAAGACGTTTTTTATATATATCCTATATATACAAGCATTGTCATTAACAAGTAACTTTCTTAAATCGGCATGCATTTCTCTTAATGGAATTAATCCACAAATCACGTGACCAAGATAAGTGTTTTCAATCAGAATTATATTTTTTATTTTTATTATATATATTAAGTAAAAATATTTAATGAATAGATAAGATGAAAGCATATCACTTTACACGGTTTCACCTTTCAATTGACTTAGTATAAATCAAATTGTTTTGTTAAGCAAATTATCTTATAATCACACAAACGGTCGCCAATGCTATTATTTTCAACGGCCTTTAAAAAAGTAGTTTTAACTAATTTGAAAATTCACTTAAAAGCTTTTAAAATATATTTAAAAATTAAACAGAGCAAAAAATCAGATGAGAATTATGATCCTTTTAATCTAAAACCGTCGCCTACAAATTCAAGATAATGTATTAAAGGAAATATCGCGTTAAATAGGAATGAATAATTAAAATAAATATAAACAAAAAAAAAAAAACATTTTTTTTAGATCGAGCACATTACTTAAAAAGAGGACTAAAGGCATAAAATTATTTTTTTAGCAAGATGGTTATAAAAAGTTGAATCATTGAACTAATGTACTTAAAATAATTACCAATAAATTAGTACAATAGCTACTTACCTATACTTGAGATCATAAAAAAGCATTAACGATTTTATGAATGTATATTTTCTTTTCTTATAAGATCACATGTACTAATCATTAAATTTACATTTTCTTCAGTCATGAGTAATTTTATTTTTCGAAGAGTTGTTTCGACATTAATTAAGGCATACTGAAAACAGAATTCAAGTAGATTTATTTTAAATTTTTTTATCATAAAAAAAATAAAAAAGTTTAAAACAATTAAATTGCTGAAGGAAATAAATCATAAAACAAGAAGAAACAAAAATTTAAAAATGAAGTCTCTTCAATTAAGTAAAAGAAATAAATTATTAATCAACTAATTAAAAAGAAAAGAGAAATTTAAAAAATTAAACTCCTTCACTTTGAAAAAAATAAATCAGAAATAACTCTATACAAAGGAAATATTTTTAAAATTAAATTTATACTACTTAAAGAAAATAAATAAAAAATCAGATAGAAAAAAAAAGAGAAGAAAATTTTTAAAAAATTATAAATTCTTACCATTTAAACAAAATAAATCATAAATCAATCAAAAATTAAATACGAATTTCAAAAACTAAATTGCTACTATTTAAGAAGAAAAAAATTATAAATGAATTAAAAAGAAAAGAAAACATTTTAAAAATTAAATACTTTCCATTTAAAGAAAGTAAATCATAAATCAACTAAAAAAATTTTAAAAAATTTTAAAAAATCCGTGTAAAGGAGATTAATCATAAATCCATTCAAAAGGCAATACAAAATTTAAAAATTAAATTTCTATCACTTAAGGAAAAGAATTCATAAATCAATTTGAGTCAATGACAAGGAATAAAAAATGAACCGAATGAATTTATTTTTCTGCTTTGATTCTTTGATAAAATAAAACCGAATAGCGGACGATTAAAGCGTTATAGATCGTAGCTCCTGTTTATTTACCAAAACTAAGCAAGAAAACAGGCTGAAAGAAAAGAGGCGTGTTGGAGAGATCGCTGGGTTTGAAGATACGTGTTTAGCTTTCCGGGTTGGAGTGAGATAGATAAAAAAAAAATTTCAAGCTAACAGAACATCTTTTCTCGGAATCGTCTGTGATATCGTTTAAAGAGAACATCTCATGCGTGCCCACGGGGATATTTGAAGTTAATCTTTCCATTTTCCTGTTCCAATTATTTCAGCTTGAGACAAGTGGGAGATATAAAGTACAACATAAGGGCGATGGTTGATAAAGTGTTTCTTTTGTTTGCGAACGTCAACAGTAAACAATAAATAATAATTTAAGTAAGCAAATAGATGAACCAGAAATACGAATACCTAAGATTTCACAGACCAACCTGAGAGAATTAAAAAGCATTTTTAAAACCGAAGTTAATCACATTTCTTGTAATTTACGTTATTGGACCAAAAATGAAATAATCTTGTGTTTTTGTTATAACACAAAGCTCTGGTATAAATATCATACTTTTAAATTCACTACCGTATGGAAATCAAAAAAATTTAAGGCATTGTTCCCTTTTTCGTTTATATCAGTCCCCCCCCCCGTATGTGTTTTTATTTAATATTTTGTCTTCTATACTTTAAGTGATCGTTGTAGCCTAATGGTCATGGTTTCGGATTCGTGGCTGAAGGGTTTCGCTCAGTCGCGGGCCGCTGAAGACCCTTCGTGTAGCCGGGGCTAAAGCACGTTAAATCTGTCGGGGTACAAAGTCCTCCCATTGGCGTGGTGTGGAAGTTAGGAGAGGGGGTGTCAGCTCAGGTGTCGTCCTCGTCACTTGACCGAGGTTCAAAATGACGAGTTCCGTCGCCAATATAGCCCTCGTGTTGCTTCTAGTGCGACTTTAATAAAAACTAAACCTCCCCCCCGTATATGTTTTGCTCTATATTGTGTCTTCTGTACTTTAATGTCAATCGAATTTTTAGTTTCATTCGTTAAAAACTAAAAATTTTGTGTTGATTCAATACATCTAAGTAGAAACGATTTGATAAATATAAATGAGTATTATGTGTAATAACCACACGATCTTATGGTATCTATATCGAAAACTTTGATGTCGATATCTTTATTGATATCGGTAATTTTTTTATTTTAAAAAAAAGTGTTCTGAATATGTACTATGTCCTTGAGCAATGAACAAAACAACCGTAGGTAAAATATTAGATGAATCAGTGTTTAAATGGCAGATTTCTAACATAAATTTGGAAGAGATGGAAAAAAAAATTTACTATCAATTAAATTTTAATTATTTTATTTCATTGACTAAACTGTCATTTAACATTAAAAAAAAGTTTTATTATTTATTTTGGGTATGGAATGAGCGTTAATATTTAATAGTAATATATTTTATAGACAGTTTTATTTCAATGTTTGAAACAATCTCTTAATATTACTTAATTGTGCGATGAATTACAATGAAATCCTGTTAAGTATCTGACATTATAGAAAGAGTCCGAATTTTATGCGATTTGCAATAGATATATAATTAATTTATTAAGTTATACATTAAATATATATGTGGCCGCGGCAGCCTAGTGGTCATGGCTTCGGATTCCTGGCTGGCGGTTTTCGTTCGGAAACGGGTTCAATCCTTGGCCACCAAAGACCCTCCGTGTAGCCGGGGCTGATGCACGTTAAATCTCTCGCGGCCAAAAGTCCACCTGTTGAGGTGGTATGGAAGTTAGGAGAGGGGTGTACCAGCTCAGGTGTCGTCCTCGTCACTTGGCCGTGGTTTAAAATTACATGATCCGTCGCCAATAACCATCGTGTTGCTTCTAGTGCGACATTAATAAAAAAAAACTATGCATTAAAAATTTATTATCAAGTTACTGAGTTATAATGTTGAACATTTTACTCAATAGAACATTACATTTTTGTTGTAAAAAATCTTCCCACGATATTTTTAGACGTATTATCTGCATATTGAAACACACACACACAAAGCGATAGTATTTAATTAACTCTATTAAATAATAACCAAAGGAGTCGAATAATTAGTTAAAAGTCAGTGTTAATATGTAACTATTCCTTTGATTCATTGCTGATGAATTAAAAATAAGCACAATAGTACGGTGGCATATCCAGAAAGTAACTTTGTGAGGATGCATATCGTCATCGCCGTGAAATAAGTAATCTCTTTAGTTTAGAATTACTACTCGATAAGAAACTAAAGAATGCGATACGTCAATCTTATTTCTCCTACTTCAAAATGTCCAGGGATCGAAAAAAAAAAATATCGAGTTACAAAAAACAAAGATTACTTAAGAAAAAAAAATTTAAAAAATTAAAAAGAATGCCAAGGTAGCAAAAATTCCTACTAACCTGAATCAGTGAAAGCCAACAAAATTGAAAAGTTGATAAAAAAAATAATTTGATGATTGAAAAAACTGCTACAATTATATATATATATATAAAAAAAACTGGTTAAAAATATGAGTATAAAGGTTATGAGTATGAGTATGAGGTTTTATTAACGTCGCACTAGAGGCAACACGATGGCTATTGGCGACGATCCTCGTAATTTTGAACCTCGGTCAAGTGCGACGACTTGGAATAATCGTAATTTCATGGACGCCGCTATAATAGACAAGTACCCAATTCTGTTGGTCCCGGTTCCTTTGAATAGTATATGCATTTACCTCTTATTAAGGGACACCTCTATTTAACGGACAAAATGTCTGGCTCAATGGGTGTCCCTCATCGGGAGGTATTACTGTATATATTTACATTTCCTTTATTTATTTATTTATTCATGCAAAGTAGAGTAACTTAAGAGAAGTACTACAATATTTGAATTAAATGTTAGATAAATGGCAAAAAATAGCGTTTGTACTTTTGGCAGATGTTAAAAGCCTGTTCTTCACAACAGCCCAGTCGCAGTAGTTGCATACGTACTTAGTCATTCGGCGTTTATTAGATGGACAGGGTCTTCTGTGGGCTAAACAGTTTTTTTAGTAAATAATGAAGTTGCTTTAATTTTAATACGTTCTTTTTTAGTTTTAGTTTTCTTTATTACAAAAACAATGCATTTTTACTTTGATTATACTCCGCTGTTCTTTTAATAAATGTTCTATCTGAATTAAGTAAATACTTAACTTTCTTTTTCTCATATTTTGCCAGATTTCTTACATCAGTTTTAAATTTATTTTATACCTCTTTAACATCTTGATCTTAATTAATACCTAATGTCATCTTTTTAAAAATTAAGTAACACATTTCTTCACGTGCGTTTCTATAGCGACGACTCAAGCTGACTTGTAAACAAAGGAGGCAAAACGTGTTTTAAAGGCCCTGGTTAACCCTCGGCGATATTTAACTTTTATCGAGCTGTCTCGATCGTGTGTAAAACACCCTACTTAGTAAGCGGGCTTATAATAAAAATTTATGAAAGAAGAGTAGAATATTTATTATTTCTCTTCATGCAAACAACAGTGAATGACTACTGCAAGAATTTTGTCGTTTATTTGTATTTTCTCTATTCCTAAAGCTTTTCAAGGTGTATGATAAATATTATGGGAAAAATAACCGAAATTCCTTCGAAATTTTACGCAAATTAACAAAGTTACAAAAAATTGTAGAATAATAAGCAAGCAGAAGTAAATTCTTCTGAATTTAGGAATTTACGTCGAAACCTAGAAGTGAGTATACTATTTTATTTAGAGTTGAATATTTTTAAGAAATGCTTATAGAAGAGATAATAACTTATCTGTGTTTGTTTATACGTTAAAAATGATAAAAGTGAAATTAAATTTCTGTTTTTTGAATTTGTTTAAAAAAAATGCCCCTAGAAATTCAGTTTCTTATAAAAATTAACACAAAACCAAATTATTTCTTAGCAATCTTTTGAGGTATTAAAAAGGGTCGGCTTATCTCGATTCATCCATCAACATAAAATTAGAAACATTTACGTATGCCTTCGTTGGTTCGTGTGTTTATTGCCACTCGCGAGGGTACAAATCATACCAATTTCTGTGTCATACGTGTAGAAATATAAACAAAAAAATATTTAATCAAGTTTTTGTTTATAGAGGGACTAAATGATGTAAAAGCATTTTTTAAATTTAAAATAATATGTAACTGATAAAAGCTTGAGATGCTTAACTAAGATACCGAGGTAATTACCGATAAATGAAGTACCACAGCTACATACATGAGATCAAACGCCTCATTTTTCAAAATCAGCTTTTTATAAATATGTATATTATTTTACATTTAAAAAAAATTATTTTTATTCCTTTTGGTCCAACTTTAATTTTGTTTGGTTTTATTAACGTCACACTAGAAGCAACACGAAAGCTATTGGCGACGGACCTCGTAATTTTGAACCTTGGTCAAGTGACGAGGACGACACATGAGCTGGCACCTCCCTCTCCTAACATCCACACCACGCCAGCGGGTGAATTTTGGCCCAGACAGATTTAACGTGCATCAGTCTCGGCTACACGGCGAGTCCTTAGCGGCCAAGGATCGAACCCGCAACTGAACGAAAACCGCCGGCCACGAATCCAAAACCATGACCACTAGGCTACCGCGGCCATTCATTTTCTGTTAGATACAGATTATTTCCTGTATCCCATAAATATCTACATTTCGTGACTTCATTTAGCAATTAAATAATATCTTTCCGAGTTGAAATATATGCCATAATTATAGTTTCAAATCGAGTGATTTTGATAGCCATTGACCCAATGTCTCCTACAGGCGACACTGCGTTTTAAATCAGAAGTGGGAATATGTGAGTAAAAAATTAATAATGTTATATATAAACAGCAAGTTGAAGGAATTCAACGGTGTGTTTAATAATTTTTTATAATACAAATAATAAAAAATATAAGCACTTAGCGATGCGCAAGCATGCAATTTTCTTTCTCTCGGAAAACACCATTTTCATTTTTACCATGTGTAAGCTACGAATAAAAAGTGTTCACTAAAAATAATTTATTTCAGTACTACCATCTATAACAAGAAAATCAACTTATTTTGGGTACCAATGACGCCTTTTATTTAACTTGGCGGCATTTTTTGAAAGTGTTGTTTACTGTCTCGTACAGGCGACGCCGGGACTGAGGAGATTAAATAAAAGCTTAATTTAAATAAAAAAAAATACTGTTATTTATTTAATTCTTTTTAGTCTGAACATTTAAAACTAAAAAACAATTACGCGAACTATACGAGTGTGTAAAATTTCAATGTTAAGTGCAAGGCTCGGGTCCCGGGGCCCCCCCCCCCCCTGTTCGTAACTACTTAAGCACACCATAGCACTATTGTCATCAGAGTTATACGTATACGAAATTTCAGCTCGATCAGATGATAGCAAATTGCTTAAAATTCTAATACAAAATTTAAACTGGAAAGAGATACATACATAATAATACAGCAAATTAAATAAAAGCTTATGAAAATTCAAATATAGATCATAATTCAGATAATCATCTTTAGCTCGTGATAATTGTATACCTGAAATCTAATTAAAAATAATTCGATATAAAAACCAACGTTTTTAAAAACAACGTTTTTTTATAGTGGCAAAGTTTATTAGAGAAAATTATTGAAATATTAGTTAAAACTGTTAGTTATTTTTAACTTTAAAATTCACTTAAAAAGAGACATTTGTGACAGTATTAAAAAATTCATAATACTCATAAAATCAAAACATGCATTTGAAAGTTTGAAAGTCATTCTATTAAAAAAAATGGGAACCAGAATTCAGAAAAAATTATTGTGATAAGACATGACGCCAAATATTGGAAACTTTCTTTCTTGCGAATGATTACTGACTAAAAGTCAGCAATCCTTACTTTCTCGGAGATTGTAAAGGGGAGATAGTATCTCCCCTTTGCGAGTACAAAAGGTTTATAATAACCTCATGCGGTGTGGGGAGTGCCCGGTGCTCCCAGAGGGGGAAAGAAATTTTTCCCTCAATCCTAAAAGCGCCTAGAGGAAAGAATATTTTGACTTATTAAAATTATTGAAATATTAGTTAAAACTTGTCGCAAACGTGTAAATATTGCATTGTTAGGCGAATACGAACGATTCCCAAAATTTCAAAGCTCTAGCTTGATGGGAAGTTGGTTAAATTAACGATCGAAAATTTGATGACACACACACTCACACACACACACACACACCAAGTGAAATTCAGAAAAACGTTGTAATTAATACGCGTTTTATAACTTTACATTATTTTGTTGGTTTATCAGAACCTTATTTCTTAAAAATTAAGTTTTTTGCATTAATTAATACGTTAAAAACTTTCATTCCTGGCCGTTATTTCTTAAAAGGAATGCCGAGCGGGCAATATTTGCGAATCCACTGTATTAGAGATCAACTGATTCTGAGAGACCTTGACTTTTCTCATGGGAGGTCTTGAATCCCACAGTGATGTCTCAGACAATACAAAAGTCCGTGCCTTATCATCAACGTGCTGACTCCTTCACTCGAGACTCTTTCATGCTGCGAAGTGATTATCATCATCAGAAGGGAATAGAAAATGTAATTTTCATACGTTGCCTTGGCCACTATATTATTAAACTTTTATTCATATGTGAGATTATGAATCATTTGTTGAGGTTTTATATTAAGGTTCCCATCTATACAGGACATTTTGATTTATGAAATTAATTCTTTGGAATTTCTGCTATCGTCCTCAAATCTATTCTATTCTAGTTATTTGAAAGCAAAAAAGTGCATTCGGTTAAGCAAAAAGTAATAAAAGGTTACATTTTTCCTCTGATTTTTAAAAATATTTTTATCCTTATTTAAATTATTCGTTTGAAGGTTGTCGGGGTTTTAAAATTTTTTTTAAATATTTTCAAAAATCAGGGATACACGATATAATTCCGCAGAAACCATTATTTTTACTCGTACCGATGCACTTTTTTTTTGCATTCAAATAGTACAGATTTGAGGATAGTAGTAAAAATTCCAAAGGATTAACATTACGTCCAGGGAATCAAAATGGCTGGTAGACGGGAGCCTTAACACCAATTGTTTCTTAAAAATACTTATATCTTAGGTTTCGTTCGAAAACCTGCAATAAAACCACGTTATGTCGTACCACAGCCGGTCTAGGATATCAAAAATCCAGGTTAAAAGGAAATGGAAAAATTGAAATAAAATAAAATAAAATATACTTACAGAAAACCATCTTTATATTGAACAAATCGAGGGTTAATCATGTTCTCAGAGGATAAAGACGTCTACTTTGTGGACAACAGAAGTACATTTAAAGTTGTTTAAATGCATTTTCTATTTAGATAACGTAGCACCATTGTCACTGGTAAAACGGGATATAACAAAGATTTGTTGTCTTTGGGCAGATTATTTGTAACCCCCCCCCCTCCTTCATATTTATTTCATTCATTCATTGCTGTTAGGCGTTTTTAGTAATGGAAGAAAATTTTAAAATATATGAATGAAACAAATAAATATTATAATGGAAATACATATTTGTTTCATTCATTCTCAAATTGAAAAAGAAAAATCTTCGCGCTGACCAATCCGGGTTATTTGGAGATACGAGTTAAAATGTTTCCGACTTATCAAGATTCTACTGTATTTGGTTTTAGATAAGCTTCCCAACCCGTTTGAAAAGTGACCCCATTGTTAAAACTCTTTAACCCCTATTTGGAATGCGTTGAACAGCCGTCGATAGCTCAGTTGGCAGAGCGGTGGACTGTAGGTGATTCGAAGCTGATATCCATAGGTCGCTGGTTCGACTCCGGCTCGACGGAAGATGTTTTTTAGTTTAGTAAGATGAGTGGATTTATCAGCGTAATAAAAATAAAAGAATTAAAAAAAGTTATGTAAAAAAAAAATTCTTAACTTTTTACAGTGAAAATTGAATAAAATATTTTTATTATTTTTCAATATTACTCTTTTTTAACGTGTATAAAGAACCATCCGATTGTTGGGGCTTAAATTTAATTAAAAGTTTTCATCAAACGTATTTTTTTTATTTTGAGATATTTTATATTCATCATAGAAACCATTAAAGTTCTCATCTGATTGGGTGTCAACCTAAGAATTGCAATTCAGCAAGTTATAAAGATTTGGATTTATTAATATCCGTAGTTTATAAATAGTTATAATCCTATAATTTTTAAATATTTGTAACACTCTATCCAATATATAAGACTCCCTATTTTTTGGACTCAATTTTTGAAAAATACGGGTTTCTTATTCATGTTAAAATTCGATAATTAAATCTAATATGTGATGGAAGTAATATACTGGGCGTTTTGAAACTCATGGGAAAAAATTCAAGGGGTAATGGAAAATATCTTAGCAAGCAATTTTCACCATGTTATGCAAAAGCGTTGAACCGATATCGGTGCTGTAATGGAAAACATAAAGCTCGAATTTTCTTACACATCCTCATTTCTACCGTGGATTTCAAAATGCATGGCGACGTACAGTAATCAGAAAAAAACCATAGCATAAAAAAAAAAATCTGCAGTCGAAATGACGATGTGAGAGAAAACTCGCGTTTTATACTTTCCATTACAGCGCAGTCTAACAGTTCACTGCTTGTTCACCGCTTTGGATTTTATGGAGAATAATTCGAGATAAAAACCAACGTTTTTAAAAACAACGTTTTTATATGGTGGCAAAGTTTATTAAAAAGAATTATTGAAATATTAGTTAAAACTGGTCGCAAATATCTAAATATTGCATTGTTAGGCAAGTAAGAACGGTTCCCAAAATTTCAGAGCTCTAACTTGAAGGGAAATTAGTTAAATTAATGATAGAAAATTTGATGACACACTGATACGCACACAGACAGACACACGCCAAGTGAAATACATAAAAACGTAAAAACTAACTAAAATTAATTAATTCATCCGGTAAATTAATGGTTGGAATGCAGTTTAACCTAACCACCCTTGGCGACAAGAATTATTAGGCAGTATTTTGCCAAATGTGGCTACCCTGTTCCGTTTCACGTATTTAACGCTCAGCCAAAAAAAAAAAAAAAAAAAATTGGTATACTTCGTTCGGTGCATCATTGCGTGTGAAATATTAGTTAAAACTTGTCGCAAAGCAGTATGAAATATGTGCATTGATGGAATACGAACGATTTAAAATTTCAGCTCTAGCTTGATGGGAAGTTAGTTGAAATTCAGCACGATCGAAAATTTTGATGAAGCACACTTTCACACACACACCAGAGTGAAATTCAGAAAAACGTTGTAATTAATACGCGTTTATAACTTTACATTATTTTGTTGGTTTATCAGAACCTTATTTCAATTAATTTTTTTGCATTAATTAATACGTTAAAACTTTCATTCCTGGCGTTATTTCTTAAAAAGGAATGCCGCGCAGACAATATTTGCGATCCACTGTATTAGAGATCAACTATTTTGAGAGACATGACTTTTCTCATGGGGAGGTCTCTTGAATCCCACAGTGATCTCAGACAATACAAAAAGTCATTACCTTATCATCAACGTGCTTTATTCCTTCACTCTAGAGACCTTTCATGCTTTTGCGAAGTGATTATCATCATCGAAAGGAATGGAAAATGTATTTTCAAATTTAGCATAGCGCATTATTAAACTTTTATTCATGTGAGGTAGATCATTTGAGGTTTTTTATATTAAGGTTCCCATCTAACAGCCCGATTTATATGAAATTAATCACGCAACGGAATTTCTGCTATCGTCCTCAAATCTATTCTATTCTAGTTATTTGAAAGCAAAAAGTGCATTCGGTTAAGCAAAAAACAACAAAGATTTTATTTTCTCTGATTTTAAAAAAATATTTTATCACTTATTTAGTATTCGTTTTGGGATGCTGGGTTTTTTAAAATTTTTTTTATGTTACTCAAAAATCAGGGATACACGATATAATTCCACCAAAACCATTATTTTTTACTCTTGCACCGTACTTTTGCATTCAAATAAAATAGTATATAGATTTAGAGGATAGTGGCAAATTCATAAGGATAATATTACGTCCGAGGGAATCAAATGTTTTGGTAGACGGGAGCACATAACATTGTTTCTTAAAGAAAATATACTTGTAATCTTGGGTTTCGTTCGAAAACACTGCAATAAAACTTCACGTTATGTTTCGGCCTATTGTAGCTGAGCACTGCACGGCCGATTCTGGGACTGTCTGGAAATCAGGTTAAAGAAATGGAAAAATTAAGAATAAAATAAATATGCCTGAAAAATCGTACATCGCAATATGAACAAATCTAGTATTAATCATGTTCACCGAAAGTCAAGACGATATCTACTGAGGTTAACGAAGTACGTTTTAAAAAGTTTTCTATTACATTTCTATTTACAGATAATGTAACTTTCGTGTCACTGGTAAAATGGGTATAACAAATTTTATTGACCAAGGGCAGATTATTTGTAAAACCCTCCCCCGCCTCATTTTCTTTTATTCGTCTGCATTGTTTATTTGAGCGTTTTAGTGAAAAGGAAGTAAAATATGAATGAAAACAAATAAATATTATAATGGAAATGTTTATTTGTTTCATTCGTCAAATTGAAAAAGAAAAAATCTTCGCTGGAAGCTAATCGGATTATTTACGAGTTAAATGTTTCCAACTTATCAAGATTCACATGTTTGGATTTAGACCAGCTTTTAACCGTTTGCGAAAAGTATTATTGTTGACGCTCTTTGCCCCACTCTATTTGGAATACGTTGAACAACTTCGTCGATAGCTCAGTTGGCAGAGCGGTGGACTGTAGGTGAATCGATGCTGATATCCGCTAGGTCGCTAGTTTCGACTCCGGCTCGACGGAAGATGGCATGTTTTAGTTTATTAAGAAGAGTGATTCCCATCAATGTAAAAAATAAAGAATTAAAGTTATGTAAAAAAAAAATTACTTAACTTTTTACAGTGAAATTTGAATAAAACATATTTTTTATTATTTTTTCAATATTACTCTTTTTTAACGTGTATAAAAGAACCATCGATTGTTTGGGGCTTAAATTTGATTAAAGTTTTCATCAAACTTTATGTTTTTATTTTTTGAATATTTATATATTCATCATAGAAAACCATTAAGATTCTCATCTGATTGGGTGTCAACCTAAAGAATTACAGTTTCAGCAAGTTATAAAGAATTTAGTTATTAATATCATGGTTATAGAAATAGTTATAATCCTATCATTTTTTTTTAAATATTTTGTAACACTCTATCAATATATAAGACTCCCTATTTTGGGACTCAATTTTTGAAAAATACGGGTTTCTTATTCATGTTAAAATTCGATAAATTAAGTAATATGTGATGGAAGTAATATTAGGTGTTTTTTTTGAAACTCAGGAAAAAATTCAAGGAGGCAATGGAAAATATCTTAACAACTTGAATTTCCCCATCTATGCAAAAGCGTTAGAACCGCTATCGTGCTGTAAAAACATAAAAGCTCGAACTTTCTTTACATCCTCATTTCAACCAAAGCCAGATTTCAGAATGCATGGTGACGAACAGTAATCAGGAAAAAACCATAGCATAAAAAAAAAATCTGCAGTCGAAATGACGATGTGAAAAAAACTCGCGTTTCTCCATTACAACGCAGATCTAACGATTCACTGCTTGTTCACCGCTTTGGGATTTTATGGAGAATAATTCGGGAATAAAACAAACATTTTTAAAAACAACGTTTTTATATGTGGTGGCAAAGTTTATTAAAAGAATTATTGAAATATTAGTTAAAATTCGCAAATATCTAAATATTGCATTGTTAGGCAAATAAGAACGGTTCCCCAAATTTTCAGAGCTCTAGCGATGGGGAAGTTGATTTAAATTAATGATAAGCTGATGACACACTGATACGCACACTACAGACAGTACGCACCAAGTGAAATACATAAAAAAACGTAAAACTAACTAAAATTAATTAATTCATCATTAAATTAAATGGTTGGAATGCAGTTTAACTAATAACCACCCTTGACGACAAAATTATTTGGTGGTATTTTGCGCAAATGGCTACCCTGTTCCGTTTCACGGATTTAACGCTCAGCCAAAAAAAAATCGCCAAGTTTGATGCCAATTTTTTGAAATCGCGCCAAGTGGTTGGAGTTAAAT
>BMAW01022856.1:151556-163815 GCA_019974015.1 Nephila pilipes
TAAACTGCATTATTAAAGAAAATATTAGTTAAAACATGTCGCAAATGTCTAAATATTGCATTGTTAGGCCAGTACGAACGATTCCCAAAATTTCAAAGCTCTAGCTTGATGGGAAGTTGGTTAAATTAACGATCAAAAATTTGATGACACACACACACTCTCACACACACACCAAGTGAAATTCAGAAAAACGTTTTAAAATTGCCTATTTAAATGTTTTTATCACCCTTTAAATTTTTATCCATGAGTTTCGAAACACCCCAAATAAGCATTCTCGCATAGAATTCATTTTTAAATTTTAAGATTTTTTTTTTAACTTTTAAGTATGAAAGAGAGATAGATTTCAGTTTAATACGTCTACTTCTTATTCCCTCAAGAAGAATTAAAGTTGATATATCTACTTTTTTTTTAAATCTTCACAATAGCCAATTAAATTCGAAGACCTAAAACGTTGACACGAATTTATAAACTAACAAAAAAAAAATATCTACAGAGAAGAATGAATATAGAATTTTTCCTCAAGGAGAAGCGTCTCTAATCCAAATAGTTCGTGTAGAAAACTCTGATGAGTTATGGATTTTATATTTATAAAAAAAAAATGTGCTCCGATTTCTTACGGAAAAATAACATTTAATTTTTTTCGTTATTCTTGTATAAATAATTGTTGTATTAACTGTATTGCATAACAAATAGGAGGATCATCTTTTAAATTTGAAATTAATTTTATCTATGTTGTGTACTATTTTTAATGTAAGGTATAATTTATAATTATGTTCCTATTATTTCACAATACATTTATGTTTTATGGGTTAGTTTGAGTGAAGAATAATTTTATAAAATAAATAAATACACAATAATATTACCAAAAATAGAATTGAAGTTATTATTTTTACGTACTGAAATGTTGTCCTTTGAGATATTTATTCGTTTTGTTCATCGTAATTCTTATAATGATGTCCATGACCTTTAATTTATTAATACTTATGGATGGCAAACAGATGTTCTGGTATAAAATGAATTTTTAGTTTTTGATATAAAACGAATGTGTTTCAGCGATTTCGATTAACAAGGTGTAAAATCTATGTACTAGAGAATGAAAATTTTTAACTTAAAAATAAAAACTAATCAAAGAAAACGAGAAATAATCGATTGATCCTTTTTAATCGAATTGTTTAATGTTTACGTATATTTTTTAGATTAAATTTTTGCACTTTTATAACATACTAGCTGGAGAACCCATCTTTTGTAAGGGGAATTTTTATAATAAAGCCATGATGAATAAATTGTTGGAACCAAAGTTACTGACCATGTGGTCTTACGTGCGTGGTATAATATGCGCTAGAGCTATGTGTAGTGAAAAGATAATTTTTCTTCGTGAGGGGGCAAAAAAGGCAGAAAGGCCAAAAAAAATCCCTCATTAAAAAGTGTAGATTTGTATATAGAAGCATCAAACCAACAATTAAATATTCAGTTTTGTAATGGATTTAGTCGGGAACCAAAAATAATGTGGCTCCATTATTTTTAACCAATTTCAAACAACCAAATTATGTGAGGAAAAAAACCTTCATTAATCTGTGCATATTTTGAGCACTAAAAATTCGGAAAACAATTATTACATTTCCTGGAGAAAACGGAGAAATTGTGAAAAGGTGAAAGACTTGAAAAATTCTAGGAAAAAAAAATTGTGAAGTATACGCCTTACAACTCTGCCACATATCACCGAAGCATCCTAAAATAATTGGAATGGTACGATCTACGGTGTTAATTTGTATAACGAACAAATAGACTTCGAAATGTATATAATGCATTTATTGTTGGAGAAATTACACCTAAGGCATAATAAAAATTAAAAATTTGAATTTTACATACTATATATTTCCATAAATAAAACCTTTTTTTTTTTTTTTTCTTGTTAAATAATTTAACAGAAACTGTAGTTTGGCTTTATAGAGCTCAAAAAAATGCTAAAAAAATTTCATTTGCTAGTATTTTTATAATCTTCTTCTAGCCGTATTCACCTCCTAATATTAGAGAAAATGAAACACTTTCCTTAATGGAAAGATGCACTATTACAAGTTCGTGACGTTCTATAGGAAATACTTGTTTACAATAACGAGCCAATAAAATTTGAGAACAACAAATAAATATTTATTCATTCCAATGCAAAAAAGCCTTCGTATGTTTACGTATAATACAAAGTATGAATTGCGTTGAATAAAAAAAATGCGGTAATTCAAGTAAATATTGCTTATTAAAATGTGATGCTCTCTCTTCATTTATCAGGACAATATATGATACTAATATTGGAACATTGAAATAATGAAGTAAAAACACTTATTTACCGGCATTTTTTAGAACCAATAAACACACATTTTGAGATAAAAAGAAATATTGAATACAGTGTTAAATTATAAATTAAATTATAAGAGAAAATTAACAAATAATGTTACAAATACGTAACTTAGGTATAAATTTGCGAGGCGAACCGCTGGTTTTGAAATTATTTTCAAAACGAGCTTTCAGCGATCCATGGAAAAGAACGAACCAACCGCGAACCGCTAAAGTCACAAGATAAGAAGATAGTCAATGGAGCCTGGAAGCTCGCGAGCAAAAAGAAAATCAAGGATGCCATCCCAATGTGAACGGAGATTTTCCTGTGTGCTCAGCGAAAAAGTAACATGGCGTAGATCGCCGCTAACGGCTCTCGAAAAAGTTCGGTTGTTGCGAACACACTCCCGTTGTCGCTTCTTCACGTATTTATACCATTGCAGCTTAATAGAGTTAATATTTTTGTTCAATTCTTTATTAACATTGAACTGAGAAGCGAGACGAGGGCTACTGGCGATGGACTTCGTAATTTTGAACCCAGTTCAAGCGACGCGGACGACATCTGAACTGGAACATCTCTCATCAAGTTTCCCCAAAGTACCAATGGGAGGACTTGGGACGTCGACCAGATTTTACGTACATCAGCCTCGCTACACGGCGGGTCTTTCGAGGTATCAGAGCTCGAATTCCCGGCTCGTCGAAAATAACGTCCATCGCGAGTTCGCCACAATGACCATTACGCGATGACTAATATAAAGTTAGCACAGGCAAGAGTCAATATTGGAAATCAAACTAATTAAGAAAAATCAAATATTTCAGACTGGTTGGTCGGTTTTATCAACGTCGCAATAAAAGCAACACGAGGGCCGTTGGCAACGGACCTCGTAATTATGAGCCTCGATCGAGTGACGAGGATGACACTTGAGCTGGCTCCTTCCTCTCCTAACTTTCTCTCCAAAATATTTCAGAATTTTAATACATCTATGAGGCAACTATTTTTGCCTCAAGATTTTCGAATTACTTTTTAATTTGGCTTTTTTTCCCCCTTGGAATGTTTTAGAGTCTAATGATTTTAATAGTGGTCTGATATTATTAACCAACGGATGAGCTTCTGTAGTAGATCACTCATTATAATAAATTAAGATAAAATAAACGTTATTTAATGCGTTGCGAAGAAAAAGAGTCCCTTTGGAGGCGAAATCTGTTTCTTCGCAGCTCATTGCGCATAAGAATTGTTTTTATTAGTACCAAATATTGTTGATCTATGTTTTTCATTTTCGAAAACAAATTTTAAAAATATGCGTGTTAAAGTGTCTCGAAAAGTTAACCAATCGTCTTTTTTCCATGCAATTCTTATCTTATTATACATGGTTAGAGAGAACATATTCTCGACTTTTCTTTATCTTCTCTATATCGATTTATATGATTCGCATTTTGATTGAACATATAAGTTTTATTTTTTCTTAATTCTGTATCATGTTTTACATGGTTTCAGTTAGTACGATTTTTCGAAGGGCAAGTCTAGGAAGGGGTTGAACTGCGTTTGCAAGTTTTGAATCATCTATCCAAGTTAAATATAAACACAGTAAGCAAATCGATTCGGTACACAAACGTCAACGATAAAACGCATTGTGGACGAAAACATTTCCAAGATACACGAACTAAAACAATCTGTTCAGCGGATGCCGTTGTATTTGTCATTCAACCCTTCGCCAAACAAACCTGCCAACTGAATGGCTAAGCGACGTTTTTACGGAAGTACCTTGTTATCGTGATTCTTGCTGGCGTCACACTTGGCGAGGAATTCGTTACCAATATAGAACTTATCTCTTGTGAAACATCCCCCTCCCTAAATACGTTTTATTTTGGTTTTCGATGGAACAAAGACGAGATACGGGTTCTAGGGGGCGACGTTATCTAACAGTTAGAATTATTATCGTTTGTGTTTTGTTTGCTCAAAGGACCTGGTGATTTTAAGAAAATAAATAAATAACATTTCTAATATTAGAGATGATTGTTGAGAGACATATAAAATGGGAAACATAGGTTTTTTTCATTTGATACGTAATTCAAAGCTTAGATTTAATTTAATACATATGTTCAGACGTAACGGAATGTTTCATTTCATATGTTGTACACCTGTGGCTCTTAAATTATTTAGTCTGACGACCCCACTACCAGGCTTAAAAATTTCGAACGACCCCCTTCCCCATTACATAAGCATACGTAAGATAAAAATTATACTGTTTAATTTCTAATTTAATTAAAAAGTAATTAATGAATAATTTTAAATACTGATTTGTTTAATTTTTAACAAAAACTTATTTTGTTAAATTTAATTGAATTACTCATAATTTTTATTATCCTTGAGTTAAAAGTAATTTTATCTTGAAATTGAAATAAAATAACTTCTCTTTTTTTAATTATTCAAATAAATATCAATCTTAGTCGAATAAAACGGTAAAGTTGTACACAATAGTATTCTTGTGATGTACAAACTTGCGACGTAACAGAAACAATTGACTTTACTAAAAAAGCATTTTCGTACTAGTCATATCAGCGCCGAGACTTATTCGGATGTGTTGCGCAGGCCTCGTGTAGGGTCATATTTTGATTCCGAAATATGCTGAAATAGTTATGCGAAACGTGATAATAATGCACTTATGTATATTTTTTCAGTATGTAAATACGATTTACAGCTCAACTTAACCGGTATTGCGATTTTATAATTGAGCTAGCTCTACAGAAAATGTAGCGCATTAAACACGATGAGAATACATTTCGACTAACGTTTCTTTAAATTCATGCTCCTAAATTAAGTTTTCGTGACCCCAACATTACGTTTTGTGACCCCATTTGAGGTAGCGACCCACGGTTTAAGAAACGCTATTGTTCACAAATTAATATTAGAAAATTAGTATTTGGATGATTTGTAGTTATTATTAAATCAGATGCTTATGTGTGAAGAGTAAATAATAATAATAAGCAGATTTCCTTAATCAATAACACTTTTTACAACGTTTTCTACCTTCTTTTAGTTATTGACTTTGAAATATGAGAAACATTTTGTGCACAAATCAGTTCCCGTGTGTGAAAAAAAATTATGTTCATTTTTATACCTCGCTCATTTATCAAATATCTTCAGATAAATATGTTAATAAATAAGGTTATTAATAGTTGGACGTTTAGTGAATATTTCTATTTAAAATCTAGCAAATATTATATTCCTTTACAAAATATCGTTGATTTCTTATAACAAAAACTTTTACTGTCTTGATTTGATTCGATTTAAGGAACTTTACAACAACATGCAACTGAAAATTTAGCTGAAATATTTTAAGCGAATGGGTTTCATGTTGTAATATTATTTCTTCAATATCAATGTAATAATTTTTAACAAGACCAGAACGGGTTTCATTAATACACTAAATGCCAGCGAAAACCGAAGTAAACAAATAATTAATATTTACTTAATCCGTTTCTTTCAAAAAAATTTATTTGTTTGTTTTTACTTTTAAAAATGAAAAAAATAAGTTGTGCTGTTTTATAGATGTGCTCAGTATTTCGAAAACCTTAGTTGCATATTTCCAATGTTATTAATAATATATATGAATTTGTAACGGGTTCTCTCGCGTATTGCCCTTCAACTAACCTTAAGAGCTTTTCTATAACGTCATTTGATTTCAGAACCTCGACTTGTGAATAAACCGCCACTTATGTAAATTAGCATAACTGTATACATTGAAATTTAGTGAATCGGAGCGAGATCGAAAGTTCAGATAGCGAGATTGGACGTTTTCTTCTGCTGCAAGGAGAATGAATTCAGGATACCTGTTCGTGCGCACCATGTTGATGCCAGAAAATTTAACGGATGCAAGATAGATGTGATTGGAATTGTGAATTCAGTATACTTGTTCCTGATTAGGACCCACTTTAGGGATTATTGAGATAGGTAAAATTTTCGGTTCAGGACCGGAGAAAGTTTTCAGGTGCACTTTCATAATAAAATAGTTGTGTGATCATTGAAATGGAATCGAATCAAACCGGTTTGAGTTTCCACACTGACTCTATCTTGACTGAACTTTTATTAAGCTTCGACTTCTGAAATGAATAGTAGTGACGCCGGGTCATCACAAACTTCATATTTATTTAATTTCGTCTTAATATGTATGCAAATTTTTTTGTTCAAAGAATGAAACATCAGATTTTTTTTTCACTCAATTTTATGTAACTCTAAGTATAAAACAATTCATGTCCCAAAAAACTAAACTCTTTTTTTTAAAACAGAAAAATATTTTAATTATGTGTGTGTGTGTGTGTGTGTGTGTGTGTGTGTGTGTGTGTGTGTGTGTGTGTGTGTGTGTGTGTGCGTGTGCGTGTGTGTGTAATCGTAGTTATAATACATATACGTTCTTATATTGCAGTTTTTAACTTAGAAATACACAAATTTCAAAAATATTCCAATTTTTTGAAGATCGACCTGAGCACAGGCGAGGTCTAGTGCAAAGTCAACTTACAAGGCTTTGAAAGAAATTTCGTACAATAAAATAATTTATTACATTATACAATCGATATAACAAGTGCATGAAAATGATTCTTCTTCTCGTTGTGTCCACTGTTATATAAGACCATAGGTTAAAAGAACAGTTTTAGTTATGTGTGAGCACGATTTTTCAAGTATACAATTTTTCATCCGGTAATTCCTCCATGAATTGCCCCACCCTCAAGATAGTTGGACATTTAAAAATGTGGCTTGGCTTCAGTTCAGAATTTGGGCAATTTCTACGGACATCCTTTCACCTTCCCAATCAGTTTTTATCCCGCTAAAATAAAGTGTTCTGAATCTAATAAATGTCTTTCTCACTGCTCTACCCTCATTAATTTCGAAATATCTGCAGACTCTTTGTAATGGGCAGATGTCTCGGTTTGTACTTCGCGATCGCATTCACAACAAAGAGGGTGGTGCAATTATTATGGTTGGAAGTGTTCGTATTGAGCGATCGTGTCACTCTTTGTCCAATTAATTCTCATTTTATTGCCTTCGGTTGCACGTGTGAAGGTATTCTGCATGACTCAGATCTTTCTCGGATTTTCTAGAATTCTTAGATGAGGATGAATTTCTTCGGTCAGCCTATAACTACCCCTTGGATGGTCTCCAAGACAAAAAAAATAATTTTTTTAGCCACCCAAGGGGCTATTGTTTTAGTTGGATCACTTTTATTTGGGACTATCGTTTTCAATTTCTTTTTTATCGTTTGCTTTAATTTTAGTTTAGAAAAGTTTACTATTGTTTATTTTTCGATATTTCATCTTTTACTTTAATTCTGATATTTAATTAAATAATTTAATAATAGTTATAAAAAAAAGCGCACCTTAGGTGGCTAAATCTGTTCTTTACAAAACTTTGCACAGAATTTTTTTAATAATTTTTAATTGGCTTTGCTAATTTCATTTTAACATGCCCAAAAAGGTTTTTCTGTTAAGTTATCGAAAAAAAAGAATTATTGAAAATGGATATTAATTAGCGTAAAATAAGTGTATTTCCGAGCCCCAGGCTCTATAGAAGCAATTACTATCAAGAAACGGAAATACGTTCTTCAAATTCATAATACAATTTTATTTTCACGAGCAAGAACGTTCTAACGTAAAACGATGTTGACAATGTATACGATAAAAAGGATTAAATCAAACTATTATGCTATACAAATCAATTATTAAATTAAATATTAAAATAAGCGCCAAGAAAAACTTATTTTACACTAGATGATACTATTCTGTTTGAATATTAAAATAGAAGCAGCCATAAAACATTAAATTAAATATATTTAAGCAATGTAAATATATCTTAAGCGAAACTAAATACAATTTTTGTAATCACATTATAATATAATGTCAATCTTTTGAATCTAACATCATGTATCCTATATTTTACGACCGCGCAATTTTGTTGACGCTATTTTCTCAAAACAGCAGTATGTTAACGCATGTTAAAAAAAAATTCACGAAACCTTGAGCTCGATTTTGATTGGCTAATGACAAATATAATTCGAAGGTCTCCAAGATCGCTATTAGCTCATTAAAAATTAAAGAGATTGTTAATGATTACGAGTGATAAATAATTTATTTTAATAAAATTAACATTTTAATCACCTAAAAATCATTAGTAAATTAAATAACAAAAATAATTGCTTTCCATACGATTTTGCTAAGCAATCGTATTGTTACTAGAATGAACTTGAAGTATATGATTCTTGTTTCATTTTCGGGAATGTTTCATAACAAATTTTAAGATAACATTCATATATATATATATATATAATTATTTATTCAAAACAAAAACACGAAAAATGTAAAATAAAACAATCTGATTTTCCAAAATCATTTGGAGGCACGGCCATCAGAAATACTGAGCTTGTACACTCGTGCCGTTCAAAATCTCTCTGGCTGCCCTTCCCCCCCCCCCAGATACTATTCCAAGATTTATAATGAATTTATTCATCATAGCAACTTACAAAATATTTACTTTAACAGGAATAGTTCAAATTCCTTGTGTCATTACTATATTGAGAATTAAATGGGACATGCATTTTTTTTTATGCAGGAAAAAAAATACATAAATTCAAGCAGAAAAGAGTAATATAGTAAAATGTGATGATTTTTTTTTTATTCGCTTGGTGTAAATCAGAATGTGATATTAATATAACATTTTTTTTTTTTAAATCCTGAAAAATATTCTGAATTTGGATGATATTAAACAAAAAGTTAAGATATTCTAAAGAATTATGAAATGTTTTGAATAATTAATTCACATTAAAAATAAAGCTCTTTCTAATCTTTTGAGTACTAAATTATGTTTTCTACACCAGGTGGCTAAAACGAATGAGAAATCAATCCATTGTTTTACCGAGTAATCTGCGACCTTTAATCAAATACAAATCACACTCACTTGAATTCCATTCGTCAAGTATTATAAGCACGAAAAATCATTTATTTTTGAATAAGAAAATTCAAAATTTAATCGACATTTTGTTTCTATTTTTAATTTTAACCTGTATTTATTAACCCTTATTTGTTGTTAACCCTCACTTATGACTATACGTAGCTCTCAAGGACTTGCCTTCTTTTGGTAGGTTCGGGAGTCATAACCTCGAGGCATACCAGTGATCCGTTTCCATGGGGCTTACAGTCTTTGTCAAACATAAATGACGCCCCCCCCCCCGGAATACTCAAGCAATCTTTTTGTTCTCCTCCTTCTTGTCGACTAATTTTTATCTTTTTTCCATTTTTTTTTTCAAACTTCCAGATCACAGTTGCCCATTGTTTGGGCGCAGCATAGCCATATCTGGCTCTTGCGCCATTAAACTTCACTGTCACTCATTAGCCCTAATTTGTGACGCATGTTTGTTTCAGCAATCTCGTTTCTTAATTAGAAGAAATCATTTCAGCTTTCTTCACCACACAAAAACACACTTCTCATGCCATCAGTTTTATTTTTATAACATCCTGTACGAGTTGCATTACTTGTTTTACAAAGATGGAATGCTCAGAGTATCTGAGGGAATCCCAAAGTGGCATTTTTCCTTCTCTAGTGCCTAATTGCGGTTCACTTGTTGGTCGTAGATGCCCCAATAAAAATAAATTAATGTAGATGTAATAATTACAATTTTTCCAGAAATAACGTTCAACTCTTATCTGGAAAATCATTGTTCGACACAAAAATATGAATAGGAAAAGTAAATATTTATTCTTCATTCATATCAGTACGTTTCCAGAACTGAATCAAGAAAGAAAAGATATATTTCTGTAGTTCATCTTTTCATTATCATTATAAAGTGGAACAAGATAAGGCAACATTATTTAATATCCTAATTTCCAGTAAAAAAAGAATTTTCGTAATCTGAAGATTAAATGTCTACTAGGTAAAACTCAAACGTTGTAAAAGTTTTCTAATTTGTAGTTTTTTCCCCTCATTTTAAGTACCGCGTTTCATTTAATTGATCAATAATTATACACAATCGGTTTACCAAATTTCAAGAAAACATTCAAAAATATTCGTCGAATTTCGAATATATTTCAAACTAATATAAAATATGATTAATTTGCGATTAAGATCCTAGTAATATTAACATAAAATTAATTTTTGAAGAATATCGAACGATTTTTTTTTTGTATCAAGAAAATGTAGGACTTATGAAAAACTAAATAAACAATGATGATAATTCAGTTAAAATGAAAGAAAATTTTCCTCAATGCTCAAGCAACAACTGTTTTGTTTTGTTTGCGGTAGTGCGTGCTGTGAAATGTTTTCGTAAATTTCTCGGGAAATTTCCACCAGTGAGAAAAGTCAGTAAGTGACGCCATGTGTTGTTCAACTGATTTAACTATGAGGTCACTGCTTATTGATTCAGAACAAAGTTCTTGACCATTCTACAGCTACAAAATAGGTTTGATTCTGTTCAGTTGAAGGGTTGTGTCAATATTATGAACAGCCAGTTCGATAAACCTCGGCGAAAATTATTTGTAAGGATTTTAAGGTTGTAGTGATAAATATAAGTTATGATTGTTTGTAACATAATTTTATGAAACGAAAATAAATACAGATATTTTTATTATAACGTGTGTGTGTGTGTGTGTGTCATCAAATTTCGATCGTTAATTTAACCAACTTCCCATCAAGCTAGAACTCTGAAACTTTAATCGTTCTTACTCGCCTAACAATGCAGTATTTAGATATTTGTGACAAATTTTAACTAATATTTCAATAATTTTTTTTAACAAACTTTGCCACCTTATAAAAACGTTGGTTTTTATCTCGAATTATTATCTTCTTTAGATCGAGGCTTAGAGTTTGATTTAAATCTATTTTTCTTAATCTATTTTTCACTTACCCGCAAAATTTTTCGCATAACGCATCTACAACATTAATCAAGAGTGATGTATATATAGTTGATATATCCTTGGCTAATAAAAATTTAATGGTGACCACACACACATAAAAGAGCTCTTTTTTTTCCCTTGCAAAATTCTCAAAATGCTATCCCCCAAATTAGTAAAAAGCATTCGGCGTCTGAACGTTGGCCAGAAAAAAAAGGTATTGACCATTTAAAATTACGAGGACCTTCGCCCATAGCTCTCATATTGATTCTCAATGCGACGTTAATAAACAATCACTATCACACTTCCAGGGGGAAAAAAGGGCAAAAAAAGGTACAGGAAGGAAAAACTTGAAAGAGACGTGCAAAACTTGAATGGGAATCTATTGTGATTGACATTATAATGATACTCACGATCAAAAAGTGAAGGTAATGATTACCTCTAAAGGAAAAGAAGAAAAAAAAAAGAACATTGATGAATAAGTAAAATTTCATCAGTTCTTATAATGCAATAACTTTAGAATGACTCAGAATGCTCATTTTGTTTCATTATTTAATCATAATGTTATGAAATTTAACACTTTTATATGATATTTCAAACGAAATGTCAAAGACGAAAATGTGTTTTTTGAGAAATTGTTTCAAATGCATTGACCTAAATTCAGAATATAATTTTTGTGTATTTTATTGAAAACCATTTTCAATACAATTAACTATCAATCTATTATCGAGCAAGTTACTAAGAAAGATGTTTTTAAAAACAACTAAAAAAAATGTTTCTTCGTTACGATAAAACATTTTGAAAAACGAATAACTCAAATGTGTTTAGAATTCGAACTGGCAATATTATAATTGAACTATAAAAAAAATCTTTATCGTTTGAAAACCAAAACAATGTTTCATAGTCTTCCTCCCACCCTTCTTTTTTCTTATTAAACATTTGTTTATCTTTGCTTGAACAGCTGTAACAGTTGTTTTATTCGTTTTGCTTTTAAAAAGAATTGAAATCTGAAATATATATATATATATATATATATATATATATATATATATATATA
>BMAW01022856.1:163825-215736 GCA_019974015.1 Nephila pilipes
TATATATATATATATATATATATATATATATAT
This sequence comes from Nephila pilipes, assembly GCA_019974015.1. NCBI lineage: Eukaryota > Metazoa > Arthropoda > Arachnida > Araneae > Nephilidae > Nephila > Nephila pilipes. The sequence continues at coordinate 163,859 of BMAW01022856.1, forward strand.
ATATATATATATATGTGTGTGTGTGTGTGTGTGTGTGTGTGCTTTGTTCCATTCATGTGCAAATGAAGTTTTTTGATTTATATATCGCCACAAAAATGGTTCAATTCTAATGATGAGTGGCGATCGCTGTAGCCTAGTGGTTATGGTAACGAACACGTAGTCGTCGTTATTTTTGTCGTTCGAGCTTAGTTGCCACAAAAGACTTAGTTGCCCCTATATCTTTATTAAGGAAAAAATACCCGTAATCGGATTCAACAGTCATAACTAATATCCTTCAAAGCAATCCCCTTAATCTGCCTCACACTTCTTCCAATGAATCTGCCCCTTTCGGAAGCGGCGCAGGAATGTCTAGTTTAAGATGACGCGCAGGTGGTTTGCCGCACTGTACATGACGTCTTCACTGGCCTGAAATGTGTTCCCTTTCAGAAGGGCTAGGGGGGGAGCCAGAAATCCCACGGAACCATATCGGGAGAGTAGGGAGTCAGTGGAAGTATAGATGTGTTGTAATTGGCTGAGAAATTTTTGAACCAAATGAGGAAAAAAACTTCGCTGAGATTCTTCTGAAGCCGAAACCCTATGTCAAAATGGAATAAACATATCCAGTAATGTTGTTTGTCTCATCTGCAAGTAATATGTGAAACCCCCGAGTTCTCACTTGTTCAATGACGATTTCATTTCTAGATGTTGAGGGCTTACAGGAATGTTCTTCACTCACGTCCATCTTTGAAGCCGTTGTTCTCACTTCTTTATCTGTGCTATGCCCATTGCTTAATACCGATAGCCTGTTTAATCTTGTGGATCATTTCCAATTAGGAATTACCAGGTTTTTATACAAAATTTGTGCAATTGCTCTGCTTACATTATTCTGTCATTTTGTCAAAAACGAAAATCTGACAATGCTCACTTACTCTTCCTCACTCATCGGTGGTCCAATGGTGACTGATATCTTCAGATCATAAGAAATTCATGCGCTTCAAGGAAGCCTACATTCGAGCCTTTCCAGATTAATTACTTAATCACGCTCTTAAAATTATGTCGTGGCCGCAATATCCTAGTGGTCTTGGTCTCGCGTCCTATGTTGTTTTTGATGGGTCGTGGAGTCAAACCCTGATGCCCCAGAGACCCGCCGTGTAAAGCGTCTGATGCACTTAAATCTGGATGAGTTCCCAAGTCCTCTCGTTAGCGTAGTGTGGAAGTTTGGAGAGGGAGACATCAGCTTCGGGTGTCACCCACATCACTTGACTGGGGTTCTAAATTACGATCGTCCGTCGCCAATAGCCCTCGTGTTTCTTCTCTCGGTGCAACTTTAATATACATTCAAACCTCAAAATATGCCTCCCTAACTTTATTCGCTTAAGAATGAAAAATTAAAATAGAATGTGTTTCGAAAATACCTCGCATTATTTTATCCTTCGATAAGTTTTTTTCACTCGTAATTTCAACCAAATTAAGTTCGAATTCAGTAAAATGGTAAGTTATTTATAAACAATATATTAAATTAAGAAAACTATTCAATTAACATATTTTTTAACGTATTTCATACTGAAATTTCAATGCTACTATAACATAAGAAAGCAATGGTTCTTAAAGATTTTTCTAATCTGTTCGGGGCCCAAAGTCCTCCCGTTGGTGTGGTGTGGATGTTAGGAGAGGGGGGTGCCAGCTCAGGTGTCGTCCTCGTCACTTGACCGTGGTTCAAAATTACGAGGTCCGTCGCCAATAGCCCTCGTGTTGCTTCTAGTGCGACGTTAATATAAACTAAACTAAACTAAATTAAAGATTTTTCTAAGTGTACACTTTGGCCGGAAACTGAAATCTAATACACATCCGAAGTTAATTTGATCAAAACAGTTACATATTTATTGTATAATTTTGTTTGTTTGTTTGTGTGTGTGTGTGTGTGTGTGTGCGTGTGTGTGTGTGTGTGTGCGTGTGTGTGTGCGTGTGTGTGTGTGTGTGTGTGTGTGTGTGTGTGTGTGTGTGTGTGTGTGTGTGTGTGTGTGTGTGTGTGTGTGTGCGTGCGTGTGCGTGCGTGTTCCTGGATATTAACTAAGGTCTTTTACAGAACATTTCAATCTGCCAGTGTTTTTGTTCTTATAAAAAGCTACTTTTTATTTTTCGCTTTGCTTTTGAAAATAAAAGGCAAGAAATTTATATTTGTAGCAAGAAATATGTTTATTTATAAAAATACCATATGGTTTTCCCTGCATCTTTCTATTATCTTTGAAATTGTCGAGGTAATCAAAAAACAATGTTACGGAACAGAAACTATTTGTATAACATGGCTTGAATTATCTTTCGATAACACATATGATTCATCCAAATATACACAAAATTCCGTGTCATCGTAATTAATTGAGGAAAATTGTACAATAATAAACAACTACGTTTCAGAAAATAAATCTCACACATTTTTTAAAGAAGTTTAAATGTCAAATGGAGTTTAAAAAGTTCTCGTAAAAGCTGAGTGAATAATCGTGAAGTTTAATGACGCAAGAGACAGATGCACCCAACAAGGTGTACTGTGATCTAGACTTTTGAAAAATGAAGAAAATATAAAAATTGGTTGATGAAAAGGAGGGTCGAAAATAGAGAAGTATCGCTAGGGTATCCTGGGGGGTTACAAAAAACGGGAGTCTTAAGGATCCCGTCTACCTGCATTTTGATTTCGTGAACATAATGTTAGTCCTTTGAAATTTCTCCAACAGCCCTCAAATCTGAAATAGTTTATATTCGAATGCAAAAAGTGCTTCCGAAAGAGCAAAAAATAATAAAGGTTTCTGAGGAATTACATTTTCTCCTCGATTTTTGAAAATATTTTAAAATATTTTTTAAAGACAGGAAAACACACAAAAGAATCATTAAAATAGGAGTAAAAATATTTTCAAAAATCAGAAGGAAAATGTAATTCCGTAGAAACCTTTATTATTATTATTATTATTATTATTTGCTCTTTCGAATGCACTTTTTGCATTCGAACAGATAAACTATTTCAGATTTGAGGGTTGTTAGAGAACTGGGGGACACTTAGGACCTCGACAGCTTGCTTCTCTCAACCAAGAATATTACTTTACGAGAAAACTTGCTCATATAATTTTTTAAGCAAATTTCATGAAATCTCACATTTTGTCTCTCAGGTATATGTTTTATTTAATCTTGCAACTTCTTTGTCTTTCAATTAATAAGGACTGGGGATTCCTGCAAGGCCAATTTTCTGCATAAAATTTGAGATGTGAAATCAGGTAGCTTAAGTTTTGTCTCGATTAGTGTAGGGGATGATTGGATTAGTTTTATCAACGTCACACACTAAAAGCAACACAAGAACTACTGACGACGGATCTCGTAATTTTGAACCTCGATCAAGTGACGAGGACGACACTTGAGCTGACATCCCCCTCTCCTAACTTCCACACCAGGACTTTGGTTATTGACAAATTTAATGTGTATTAACCCCGGCTACACGGTGATCTTTGTTATCTATGCGATCTCATATCTTCTATTGTTCGCAAAGTAGAAGTCTTCATCTTCTCAAAACCTGATTAATTCTCCATCTGTTCAATATACAGATGATTTTCTGTAAGTATGGTTTATTTCATTTCATCTCCCCCCTCTTATTCTATGGGTAACCCATATTTTCGATATGACAGACCGACTTTGGTTCCAGTTAATCCAAGTCAGTGAGGTTTACTGTACAGGAAGCAAATTGACGATTTTGTCAATTTTCTGGCAATTTTTGAATTAAATTGTCAAACTCTTTTAATGTTTACCGGAAATCTTATATTGTCAGGGGGCGCGGTAGCCTCGTGGTCAAGGTCATGGACTCGCGGCCGGCGGTTTTCGTTCAGTCGCGGGTTCGATCCTTGGCCGCCAAAGACCCGCCGTGTAGCCGGGGCTGATGCACGTTAAATCTGTTCGGGGCCCAAAGTCCTCCCATTGGCTTGGTGTGGATGTTAGAAGAGGAGAGTGCCAGATCAGGTGTCGTCCTCGTCACTTGACCGTGGTTCAAAATTACGAGGTCCGTCGCCAATAGCCCTCGTATTGCTTCTAGTGCGACGTTAATAAAAACTAAACTATATTGTCAGCGTAAGCTAAAGAAAATTTGCCAGAATAAAATCGTTTTCAAACCAAAAAAAAATTCCCAAATTCGGCGTTCATTTTAAGCTCCGTTTAAATTTTTACTTTCTTACAAAAGGAAGCTCTCGTTGGAGTTTTCTCATCTTGATATTCTCCCGATTTCTATGTTTACTTTGCGAATTAAATAAGGAGGGATTAGTTGACTTTATTTTATATGAGAAATATTTTTTTTTTCTGAGCAGCTCGCATTATTCTTGAAAAATCTTTACAAAGGCATCCTCATGCATTTTGAGGCTGAAGTAAAACTTACAAACATATATCAAAAGTAAAAAATAATATTATGAATAAACTAAATCGAAAATTAGTAATAACTATTTTACATTAAATTATCAATTCTTCAATATTGATATACAGATTAAAACACTCAAATATACCGATTCTCGAATAGCAAATGGTTAGGAAGAAATTACACTATAGTTAAAACACACACATAGAGATTTTTTTAAACAGTCGTTTTTAAATTTTTAAATATTTAAAAATGTTAAACTCACTTGAAAGAATTTCAAAGTTTATGATCAAAATAAATGTCCTTAAAATTGAAGAAATGATTTACGGTCGGGGGAAAAGGCAAGAAAAATCTAACAGATACGTTTTTCTTAATGCTTGATCAGATGATGCGATACAATTGCACTATCAAACAATGCATTGTAATTGCACGATGAAATGGTGATTTCAAATATAAGATCAAATTAATTTCCATGACCGAAAGAATTTTTAAAAGTGGGAAATGTGATAAGAAAAAACGCCATTAAAATTAAAGAAATGATATACGAATGAAAATTACAGGAATCTGTTGTTTCTTGACGCAGGATCAATTATTAGAGTTAATAAGCAAATTATCTATGTTTCCTATGCATCAGTTAAAAAATAACTCACCATCTAAATCAGGACTTCGTTAAAGAAACCTACCTTTAAAATTACCGGAAGAGCCAAACTGGGAAATCCACCACAGCCTACAATATATATATATATAAGAATCACCGTATTCACAGTGAAAGAACATTTAATAAGTTTCAAACACTTAAACAGCCGGCGTTGCTTTCGTCGAATCTTTGGTTCGGTTTCTGATGCCATAAAAGACCCACCGTGCAGCGAAACTGATGTACATTAAATCTGTCAAAGCTCTAATCTTTCCCAATGCGATGTGGAAGTTTTGAGGGGTTGGGTGCAAGCGCAGATGTCATCCTCGTCATTTGAACGCATTTCAAATAATCCTTCGCCAGTAGCCCTCGTGTTACTTCTTCTTATTGCGCTATTGATAAAACAATCAATTATTGCATAAGAACATTTTTAATTAAACATAAATCACGCAAAATTCCATTTTAAAGATATTCCAGGTTCATTGGGAAATAAAAATTAATAAAAATTCCACTAGGATGTCCCGTAAAAAAGAATCATTTCAGTTCATCTCTAATTTTCTTACAACAATAATTATTATTTTTACATATCCTATATAAAAAACAACTGAAGACTTTTATTATTTTTCATACTATTCTGAAATCAAGTACATTTTTCGAAGTAACTATGCACAGAGCAAATTTCTTAATTGGACAAAGATTTTAGGCTTAGGGTTTTCCAAGAATGGGCAAATGCGGCTCTTAGTTGAACTATGTGCGGCTCCCATTGAAATTTAAATTGTTTTATTACTGTTATTATTATTTTAGAACTTTTTTCTCTGAATAAGCTCGCACTTAAAGAAAGGAGCATACTGTCATATTCCAGTTTTGGTAAAACTTCTTGTGGACTTTGTTCCCCTCAATGAAGTCATAATATTGTTCGCAGTTGGCCAATCTCACACAATTGATGCGACCGGCTTTATCGAATTTTATGTCAAGTTTCGAAGATTTCACCAAAGGTCTTCTTTGAATGACGTACTTTTTATTTAATGTGTTCTTATGTTTTATTAAAATTTTGTAACAACTATTTTCTATTTTCTTTCTCTTAATTGTATTTTCTTATATTTGTCTAAATTACACACCACTCGTGTAGAGTATATAAACTCATTGTTTTCGTTCAATTACAAAATGTCTTCCCTGACCACTTTTCGAAATAAATAAAACACACCAGACCCACGTTTAATTCAACCGATTCAAAATAGTTTCACTTTGAATTGCGTCGCCTCGATGAAGTATTAGTGTTTTAGTGTTAAGAATAGATTAACACGTAAAGAATTAGTTTATTTTCATTTTACGGCAGCAACAATTACATTCAGATTAAATTATATTCAATTTAATGATTTACCGTTCGCTTTAATTTTATTGTCTGAAATTTATTATTGTTCATTCCAATATTTTATCGTTTGCTTTATTCCTAATATTTAATTTTGAAAAATTTAATTACTTTTTAAAAAGTCAGCACCTTTAAAGCTAAATCTGTTCCTTCGAAAACCTAACGCAGAAAAATGTGGGGAGTGTAAGATTTTCGTTTTAGTTCTCTTAATTTTGTTCCATTTTAACTTGTGTTTTTAATATTAAGTAACTCTAATATGTCTCTTTAGAATTTGTGAAAAACCGGAATGGGGCTCTCATTGACTTCATGCGTGTCCAATCCTGATACATACTTTTCATCACCAGCTATAAACAAAAAAATACTGTCAACAAATGAAGACGTTAATCCTTTTAAGTCACCGAAATTCTTCTCCAGTCATTTACTTTTCTCTGTCTTCCCACGCGTCTTCGGGTTCTTTTTTCTGCCCGAAAAAATCATCTTTTTTTTTCACTTCGCTCACTCTTTCAGAACTTTTTTTTTCTCGTCTGTGAAAAGAGCGAAGTCCTTTTGTGTTTAGAATTGGCAAAGTTGTTATTTTTAAGGCAATTCCTCATCCTTCTTCCTATCAAGCTCCGGTGACCTTCCACTCGAGTGCAACCGTAACATTTTTCGTAAAAATAGAATGCGAAATTTTTGTCTGGGACGGATTCGAATGGGAGGGATGGGGCTGCAAAAAAAAAAAAAATATGCATCAGAAGTGGTTGACCCTTTCGCATAAGAATCCGCAAAAATACCAATACTTGGAGAGAAGCCAAGTAATTCGTTGCAAGGAAAAATGTTTTTGGTAGTTACTTTTTGATCTGAACATAGGTTTAAGAATCTTTACAAATTCTTCATTCTGCGTGGAAGAATATTGTTATAAAATACTTTCGTTTGTTTTTTTCGTGGTACTTATAAGTTTCCAAACCAGAAAACTGATAGATTTATGCTTGATATTTATGCATATCTATTTATGTAAAAAAGTATGTATATTAATGTTTACATATTTACTGACTTTAGTAATTCAAGAAAATTTTGGTACAAAACCAGTGTGTATATCCATAAATTATCGGAAATTCTTTAAATCTTGAATATAAATTTAAAAAGTTGAGAGATGTCTTATTTGATTTTTTTTTACAATGTGAGCAAAAATAAATTGCATTCTGAACATAAATAATACAAATCAAACTCAGTAATTTTACTACAAATTATAAGTATATATACATGATTAATGTGCCTGATTCTTTATTAACGTCGCATTGAGTGGCTTGACGACAAATTTCATAATTTTGAACCTCGGTGAAGTGACGAGGACGAGACCAGAGATTGTTGCATCGTACATTGAGAAGCGTCACTCTAAGTTCGTCGCCTCATTGAGAAGTTCATTGGCTATGCTCCCTACAATTCATTGAATGGTAATGTTGTGTCGCATTTTCACCAAATTTCGAAGCGACGGTGAAAACAAATGTTCTCTAGACAGTTATTTTTTCATTTTTATTTTATTATTATTATTATTGTAGAAAAAGTATTAAGTATATATCATAAATAATAATCTAATTATTTCAGTTTTCTTTCTAATCAATTTCGCTTTATAGATTGGTTCAATCTGCTATAGAAAAAGAAAGATGGAAGATGCTTCACGCTCCTTAACTATGTATATATAATTTTCTTCGAATAAACGTAATACTTAAAAAATTTTCAATTTTTTTTTGGCATGGAGCCTACAGTCGAGGTTCTAGAGATAGTCATTCTTTTATACATGCGCTCAGAACATCTACTTTTGTTCGTCGCTTCGATAGCAGGCTAGCGAAAATGTATAAAAAAAATCATGTTCCTAATTTATCGAATTACCGATAAAAACAATGTAGAATTACCAGTAATAATTTGACACCAAAATTCTCAATTTATTGGTAAATTGATAAACCTGTTGATTAGTTTACCAGTAAATTGTTGCTCGATATCTAATACGTAGCATGTAAAAATCATATAATGTTTTCCATTGAAAATGAAATCCAACTGTTAGTGAATCAAATAAAATGAAAAGTAAAAGTCTTTGTTTTAATTTAAAACTATATTTATGTAATATTAATAAGCAGCACCCAATCTCGGAGTTTTTTTTTAAAACCGAAAAATATCCAATATCTAAATCATTTATTTGACTTCACTAAGCAAATATATAATATTATATTATGTTTGTGATTCTGGTGATTATATTCTTTTTTTATGTATAAAACTGTTCTATAGTTTGCCATTTTATGAAGCAAAATGAATTTTTTTTATTTTATGATATAAATTGAAGCTTTGCGTTTCAAAGGAATGACAAAAAGGCTTGGGAACAGATCGAGTTTTGAAACTGCTGCGAAGTGTCAGCAATTGTTCTATGTCCTAGGCTAAAATTGCCTAGTCTCAAACTATTCTACGCCCTAGTCCAAAATCGTCTAGTCGTTAATTATTCTTTGTCTCTCCTACTGTTCTTTGCTCGAGTCGGTAATTGTTCTATGCCCTACTCAGCAATTATAATAACTATGACAGAGTCGGTAATAGCTCCTTCCCTGAGTCGGCAACTATTCCGTGCCCGAGTAGGAAATTGTTCTATTCCCTAGTCAATACTTTTTCAGTGCCCTAGTCAGCAATTATAATATGACAGAGTCGGCAATTTTTCTATTGCCTAGTCTGAAATTACTATTTGGCCAGGCAATTGCTCTATGCCCGAGCCGACAGTTATTCTATGTCCAAATTGGCAATTATTTTGTGTCAGAGTCGGTAACTGTTCCGTGCCCGAGTCGGAAATTGTTGTTATGACCGGGTATGTTTTCTCCTCTTGTGAATCTATGTTTACTATATTCAGTAAGGTTTGAGCCTACAGTCCACCGTGTTTGCTTCTTCACGTCACTAAAGTTTCTTCAATACTGTAAACAAACGAATATTTATATTATAACCACAAGAACTTACACTGAAACACACACTAGAATATATTTCTACACGGAACACTTTTCCAAATGAGTAATATTCGTATCTTTATCAATAAACGATTATACCTGTTAGTTAGAACTCAATACAGTGCTTTATAGGCATAAAAAAAGCCAGAGATAATAAAAGTATTCTAATTGTCGCAGACTCTAATACGAGCATGTCAAAATTGCGACTCACAACGAATATAATTGCGACCCAGCCAACATACCATCATGTAACAGAAATTATAACTAAAATATTGTAGTTCGATTATTACAGCTTCTAATTATGCATGATTTTTGATAGAGAATCACATTAGCCACTGAATTCTTTTTTAGTCGTTTTGAATCTGCGCATCATTTCACCCACTCATAGCAGCGAATATTTTAGCAGTAGATAATGAAAGAATACCTACGGCATCATTAGTTGTTCTACTCTCTTTAGTGGTTCCGCCTTTGCAAAAGAACAAGAAAATAAGTTTGTTTATGTTTCGCTTATTAACTTGTGCCGGTAGTCTTTGTTTGTCAAGTCTATGTCTATGCTAAAAACAAAATATTGATATTTTATTAAATTGATTTAGTTATTTTGTTTTATCAATTACTTGTCTATTTTAAGCCTTGCATACAGTTTGTCTTTATTAAATCCTGATGGTAATTAAATGAAAAATTATTGACGAACATCGGCGTTCCAAGAAAAGTAGGAATTGGGGCGAGAGTTTTTGCTATGTGATAACAAAAATGCATTAATCTCCTTGATATGCAGGAATGCTATTGGTGTTCCGAAATTATATGACATAAAACCTGATTATGAACAACATACGCACTAAGGTATAAATCGCAAAGAGCAGTGATGATACAAAGATAAATTAAGAAATGAAAAACTATCATTGCAACAACATACAGTGCAGCCCGCATAACTTTCTCTTATTCGAAATTGGCTTCTGGCCACAAATGAGTTTAACATGATAATACAATCTAAATGGTTAAAGTTTGATCAAATTTGACGTTGTGATCAAGCGCTTAATTAAGACTGTCTTCGCGTAAAGTCAAAGAATAGGACTCGAAATTGGAACACTTTTTCACAACATAATATTCGAACATTAATTTTATATTCTAACTTCGCAATCTTTTAGAGAGCAAAGTATATTATAATATTACTTATTTTTATCTGAACCAATCCCTTTTTCCTGTGGAAATTGTGTTCCATAGTTATTTCGTCTCCTGTAATGTAATGTTAAGTGGGGCTTAACATGTTCAAGTGAAAAATGACGCTTTTCTGGAATGTCCCTAAATTTCAAGAATTGCGTCATTAATGGATATACGTGTTATATTGTCACAAACTTTCATGAAAATTGGAACAATTAACTGTCTAGAAATGTGTTTCAAGTCTCGATCAAGCTCTTTGAAATTAAGCGAAGACTTAGGCTTTAAAAAAATTTTAATGTAAAATCAAGTAAAAATATGCATATCTTCGCTTTATGCATTACGCAATACAAAAGACGAGTTAAAAAAAATTCTTATAAATAAATCTAGAGTAGATTTCATTTATTTTAACAAAGAAATTTTAATAAACACAAATTATAACAAAGAATAAAGATCAAATCTATTTTTAATTCCTCTCTTTCACTCACTTACTCACTCACTCATTCTGTCTGTGTATGAGTGTGATCAATTGCAGCAGAAGTCAAATCCCTCTCGTTCATTTTACAAAAAGAGTAGAACAATATGTTGTACTCTCTAGGTAATCTGGTTAATATCGAATCAAAACACTGCCAGATTACTGGAATATCATTATTTATATATTTAAACAGAAAAACTATCATTATTTATATATTTAAACAGCAAAAACTATGCATTCTAAAAGAAATTTCATATATTGAATGAAAATAGAGTGCTAAACACATAAAGTAACTAAAACAACAAAAAATGTACTACTTTATATCAGTATCCTACGCTATTCTATTGAAACAGAATGCATAGAATAATTTTCTTTGTTATAATTTTCCTGTGTAAAAACGCCGGATTACTGCAGGGGAGGGGGGGTTAGAGATAAAATACTGGATTGTGTAAACAGAGTACCGGGCATGTTTTAGAGTATGAAATACAAAAATTTAACTTAAAAGATGTTTGCTACATAATGTAGAAATTAAAATTGTTAAGAACAATAGCTAAATTATACATGTTTTTGCTTAAATTAAATTATTCAGCTTCATCAAACAAAAATATCAAATTATTTATCAATAAAAAAATTGATCTCGAAATTTAACAAGATGGACTATCATGAAAATCTAAATAAATTAATCTTATTTTCAATCAGTTTTTTGAATTTTTGACTACTAATAAACTTTCAAGTAACATAATAATCCACATGTGAGAAAATAATTAGTTTTTATATTTGTACAGCTTAAATTCAATAAGAACTTTAATGTTCCCGTCTAGCAGACATTTTGATTTTGTGAACGTGTGGAATTATGGAACAATGGGATACCGACTTTCTATCTTCAAATCTAGGCTATTTTATCCATTTGAAAGAGAAGAAATGAACTTTCGAAAAAGCAAAAAATTATTGTTTCTGCCGAACATTACTCTCCGATTTTTTTTTTTTTTTTTTTTTGGGGGGGGGAAAATTTTTTAAAGACTGGAAAATCCACAAATAATTAAAATTGTCAAAAAAAATTTTTTTTTTTAAATCAGCGGGAAAAGCTAATTTTAATTTTTTTTTTTTTTTTTTAAAAAATATTAATTTGTAACTAATCTTTATTGTTTGTTTGCTTTTTCGAACGCCTTTTTTGCACTCAAATAGATAAAATAGTCTAGATTTAGGGACGAAAAGAGAAATTCCATGGCATTAACATCACGAAATCAAAATAACCCATAGACGGGGAACCACAAAATTTTTATTGAAGCAATATTTTTTTTCAAAATTGATTTCAATACACGAGAAAACAGGCATGAGCGGCATAATATAATTTGTATTTATTTGCATAATATGGTCGCGTTTCAGATTATATATACTCATAAGATACGTTTAAAATCTGCGTAGAAATGTTATTGCTCCGTAAACTTACTTTACTTGATTGCATTTATTGTATTTTTCCGTTCAAGTGTTTTTTTTTATAAGAGCATATTTCAATTGTGGTTTCTAAAAAAATATACATACTACTCACAATTTTCATTTTTTTTTGCATCAGTTTTAATTCAGTTAAGAAATCTTTTCTTAACAAAAATATCTTTTTAAGATATATATTTTGTATTTGAAAGAATTTAATTGGTGGAAATGGTTTTAAAAAAATATGGACACATTTTTTCTCTACGAGGCGTCAATTCGTTTATGTTCAAAAATATGCCAAAAATTAAGATATCTTCATGATTTCTATGACCTGATTATTCCTTTTTATCACTCTTACGTTCTATCAGAATTAATCTTTTTTTTTTTTTTTTTTTTTCATTTCACAAATTTTATTTGGTTGCTAAAAAAATAATTAACCATGCGCGTTTACCTGTGTTTAAGTAAGTAAACTATGATTGATTTATGAGAAAATCAATCTTTGCCAAGAATAGTTCTTCCTCTTTAAATAAGCCTTGAACTGAAAATTCAAAAACATCAAGGAAATGTTGCTGTTTGATTTATAAGGTCTGTGAATAATCTTTGGAATTAGATTTTAAATGTTCTATCCATGTTATAAAACTATTAAAAATTCTTATAAATCATAAAAAATAAACCTTGACGCTGTTATCCTTCATTCAAATTACTGACAATATTTTGTTCATAGAGTTTCTTCATCACTTGCTGAATAAATTATTATCCTAATAAGCATCAAACGAATTTTTCCAACCTTGTTTTTCTGTTCTTATCAAACATACACTGCATCTTTCGCAATATTTTTATATATTAATCACGAGAAACAAAAGCCCTTGGTATTCATACATCCTTCATTTAAATGATTTTCTAATAAAGCATTTTGCAACATTCTGTTATAGAACCCGATTATCCAAAGAACTCTTTCATCTATGTCCAATGCAATACAATAACACCTGCCCATATGATTCATCAAAGAGGTTTACTTTATGCAATCCGCCTTAACCCTGAGACAAAATAAGTTTGGAACTTACCGTTGTTTTACCAAACGATAAAAAAAAATTAAAAAAAAAAAAAAAAACTAATAACATTTCTTCGCTTCTGCTGTCATTTTCAAAATCGTTTGTTTTTAAATCTAGAAGTCCTTCAACTTTGAAGATGGGCGGCATACACTATTTCATATGACCTTGGCTCCTGATACAAAAAAAAAAAAAAACCAGGGGCAAATAATGTTTTTTTTTAGCAAATGTTCTTCTAAGAAATCAACAAGTTACAGCAATAACTGCGCGTGTCGTAACAAAATGTACCGGAAATTCGTAAAGGTAAACTGGAAGATACCTTATAACGTGGAAATAGAAATAGTGTTGCAATACGGCTCTGTCCCCGACGACAGAAATTGGGCCAATGATGTGGTGAGGTTATTTATTAGGCAAGTTTGTTTTTCCAACTCTTGAAGTTTCATCAATTAAGAAAAAAATAAATAAACAGCAGACAACAAGTTATTCAAAAATGAGTTACTTAATTTCGCGGAGAATAATTTAACCGCGATTTGGATTGCCAGCCTAAAATTTGGTTTTGTGTTAACGTAGAATGTGTAATAAGGTTTCTTTTCTAGAGGTCAAATTCGAGAGTTAAGTGAAAGTTTTCGCCCAAAACTTGACCCGATTTGTGAAAAAAAAAATGTTAGTTTTTAATTGTGGTATGCAAATTAAGATAATTTATCCACCTACTAAACATTTGTTCTGTTATTTATCTTATAAAACATTTTTAACAGAAATTTTTTTTTCATAGGAATTTGATAGAGAAAATACAAAGTTTGCTACTTAAACTGCTCTAAGAAATACAAAATTTATGAATATTGTCTCGTAAATAAGGATGTAATAAATTATAGTTTTTACCAGAAAGATTGCCAGGCAGAAGATACTTCAGAATGCTTTAATACATTGTAAAAATCATTTAATAATATTATTTGCAATAAAATATTAAGTGAAATTAATAATGTAAAATGGGAACAGAAAAATCTAAATAGAAAAAAAAAGTAAGGATTCAAAAGTTTGAAATATAGCTAGTTTCCAACTTTTATTTTGCACGTATTTTTATTAGTAATGACAAAAAAAAAGGTTTTCTAAATGTAAGAACATATTTCCAGAAAAAACTATTTAAGAGATTTCATTAATTTTTTACATTCAAATATTTGATGTTTACAAGTATTTTTTTTTAAAGAAAAGTATATAATTGTATAAATAGTCACACAAGCTTTAAAACCCTGGCAGTTGTAGGGGGAGAGTTATAACACTTCTTTCTATTTAATTTTCACGATAGGTGGCGTTACTGAGTGCCTTACCGAAAAAAATATATGTAACTTAAAAGAGTTGTAAGTGAGATGGAAATAAGATGTATAGACAAAATAACATCTATGATATGGGTTAGGCTCAAGTACTACATCAAATCCTTGCACTCTCCCAATTTGGATTAAGTTATTTTGATTTTGGTGATCGAGAAATTATTCAATTATAGCTTTTTTTCTATTAAAGAATACGTAACAATTTTTTTCCTCATTTCAAATATACGAAGAACATGTGTTGTACGTTCTTGAAAAGTATGTTACTTTTCGTAGTATATGTTTGCAATTATATCGTAAAATCAGGGGCGGGGGAATCTGCAGATTTAACTATAACTAAGATAATAAACTCTTGCACACTGACTCCAAGCTTTAAATAACTTAATAATAATATATGTTTTATATGTAACTATCTTATTAGACTGTCGTATGTATAGCTCTCTTATGTTTGTACATAAAAACAATAATCTATAAAATTATTCTCATATCGTATATATTGATACTGGAGCACATTATATTTATTACATTGATATCTATTATATATCTATGTTTATTGATAAATAAAAATAGTTAAAAAATGAGTTCTGGATATGTTAAATATCTATTTGAAAATGTGTTAGTTATTACGCATACTAACTATTGTGAAATAGCTTCAAACTTTTTCGGATTAATTTGCTTTAGAATTCTACGAGATAATAAAGGAGACCCAAATAGCTAGTAAGGTATCTTTTTTTTTTTTAAATAACTTAGTATTTAAACAGCAGGCAAATTTTTTCACGAACTTACATGATTTTCAACCAACAGTTATCAAATATTTTTTAAGCCAGATTTGTATGTGATATGCTGCATGCAATGCCCAAAAATAACACACTATTTATATTCATGTTCATTTTTTATTTATTTCAATAAGCGTAAATTTATTTAAAAAATTATGCATTTTGATATAGTTTTTTAAATCCATATATAATCCATTCCCTTTCGCGTGGTGTGGAAGTTTGGATGTGGAGATACCAATTCAGGTGTCGTCCTCGTCACTTGACCAACGTTCAGAATTACGAGATCCGTCACCGACAGCCTTCGTATTGCTTCTCAGGGAAATCACAAAACCACTGTGAATCTGTGTTTTCCAATCTGTGTGCTCGTTCCTCGTTCAGTAAATTTTTTCATCTTTATCCACCCTAGTTTGTTCTTACCGTCATTCCTTCCCTTTATGTGATAGATATTCCTCTGTGGTGTAGTGGCAAACATTTCGAGGCATCCATTTAATTTTTTTAAATAAATCTTTTGTTAACTTTATTTTATATGGCACGCACATATTCACATCATGTCGAAAATCGTCTTTCAGACCAACGCTGGGGCCAACTGTCGCCGAACAGCAAGGTTGACGATGAGAATCAAAGTATCAGAATCCGCTTTAGCATGAAGTCATGAAGTCAGAAATAAAATATTAAAGAAAATTAAAAATCTGAAGTATATGAACTGAGACGTCACACTTCTCATAAAAAATAATGAATAAAAAAGAATTCATTTTTGTTGTCAAAGTTAGAAAATTATCTTATAACTTTTCTGAAAATTTTTTTTTTTTTTAACTTTGTTTTTAATGTAAATTATTCCTTCTAGAATAATTTGCTTTTCCTTGAACAACTTACTCTTTCTTTTTCTTGAATTTAATACTTTCCATTTTTATTCGTACTTGAATTCATACGTTTTCTATGCAAGAAATAAGAACTGTTTTTAACAAATCCTCTCTCTTAATAGCACTTGAATTAGAAGCAGAAACTTATTCAAACCAACACTTGATAAAAGAAATGATTGTTGTTGTTGCAGATAACCTAAATAAAGTAGTTTAAAAAATATTATTATCAATAAGGGGCAATCTGTCTCACAATAATTGTCTAAATTGCAAAAATTGATTGTTAATAAAATTTAAATATTTATTTAATTTTGAGCAAAAGGAAAAATTAATAGTTCAAAGTGAAATACCTCTGATTATTATTTTAAGAAGTTGCCAAAAACTTTATAAACACCCTGTATTTTGTCTTCATCGTCCGTGTAAAATCATCGAATCATTTTTACGAAAGAGTAAACACTATGAATAGATAAGAAGTTTCTTTAAGCAATCGCTTTATTTCTGAGAGTAATAGTGTAAAATTTAAACACTGCAAACATAAACATACAAAGCAGCATTATAAACAAAGAGGAAAAAAAATGATACTGATGTCAAATTGTTGTTAAGTAGCCCATGTCTTGAAAAACAGTTTTTACAACAAAAATATACTCATTGCGGTTTGAAGTATAAAATAAATAGTTGGAGAAATTCCAAAATTCGCCTTTTTTTTTTTCCTTCAAAAAAAAGTAAAATAAACATTTTCTTTTCATGTGTAAGTAACGACAATTTCGAAATGATAATTTGGCTTTTTAATTTCATTTATTATTTTTACTAACAACATTTAATCAGAATTATTTTTTACTCTTAAATTCATAAAAGTAATTCTTAAAATTATTTTTGAAACAGGAAAAAAATGTCACTTCATACATTTATTTAGCACATGTAATAAATTCTAAGAAGTACATAGTAAATAAAATGAGCTTAATTTTCTTCGCAATAAAAACTGCAATTTTATATTTGTATATTTTCTACAAAATACGAGTTTATATTTTACGTAAAAATACAAATTAAATCTTGGAAGCATTGATTGTTGTAACTGCTAAAAATGAAACTTTTTTATCTTTTCTGTTCATATTATAATTTTGCACATTTAATAATACAAAATTATTATTTTCTTAAAAAATGTAATGCTTATTATTGTATTTTAAAAAATAAATAAAATAACGTTTTTTTTTTTTGAAATTTTACTAATTGATTTTTAAAAGTGAATGTTTAAAATATTTCTGCTCATTTTTTTTTTTTTTTTTAACTTTCAAGCTGAGTTATTTTTTTTTTACATAAAAAACAAATTTAATTCTAAAAGCATTGATTTTTGTAAGATTAAAAAAACACAAGTTTGCCATTTCTGTTAAATTGATTTTGGATATTTTACAATCTCGCATACAATTTATGTTTCTTTATTATTTAAGTTACTTATCATTTTTTTAAAAAAATATTACATTTTAAAAATTAATTAAAAATATATTTCTTTTTTAAGTTTTTTTAATTAGTAAATTATTTTTTATTATGCGATTTTTTTTTTAATACAAAAAAATTAATTTAACCCCGAGACATTGACTGTTGTTACATAAATATAAAACGAGTGTATCATTTCTGTTACATTGTTTCTGAATATTATGTATTTATCTTTTAATACTTATTTTTTTAAAAAAATACAAAAATATATTGTTGTATTTTTGAAAATAATAACAATTTAGAACGTTTTTCTATTTTTCGTTAAATTTTATTGTTTTAAAAAATTTAAAAATTTGTCAAAAATAAACATTCCGTCGAGCCGGAGTCGAACCAGCGACCTATGGATATCAGCTTTGAATCATCTACAGTCCACCGCTCTGCCAACTGAGCTATCGACGGCTGAAAGGCGTAGGAGCAGCAAACAAGAAAGTGTTCGATTTTAGGGGTCAACACCATTCGATTTTAGGGGTCAACCAACGCCAATGAATTGGTGACTTGTGATATATATATATATATATATATATATATATATATATATATATATATATATATATAAAAATATCTTTATCTGATTTCAAAAGATAATTCGTTTGAAAAAAAGATTGATTCTAAATCTTTCTTTTTCTTTTCTCTTCTTTTTTTTTCAGTATTCCTAATTTTAAAAAAAGTTAGTTGTCAGTAAAATAGCACTTTCTTATTTATATTTTTGTGAATACAGTCAAATCGCTACAATTCAAGTTTCAACGTATCGAAAATATTTATATATCGAATTTTTTTCAGGATCCTTTAATTCTGTATGTCGATAAAAATTCTTATATATCAAAACATTTTCAAATTCAAGCAATGTTTACACATGTTTCAACAGTGTCCGGTCACTCTCCGGTCACTCTGTGTTTGAAGTTTATTTCGAACATTCCTAAAGGAATTTTTCAATTTTCGTTTTGTTTTTTTGCATTCGAAGGTTAAGTTTTTAGAGCATTGTTTAGCAATTTTGTAAATTACATTCACACATATTTGTATATATTTTTTTAATAAATTTCTTTTAATAGTTTAGTATTTCAAGTTTTCACAATTCATAAGAAATGATGTATACATACTTATTTTAATAAGAAACTAACGAAAAATTTTCTTTATGTATTTCTGCGCATTGAAATTTCTATTTTTAAAAAAAAAAAAAAAAAAAAAATTCCAAGTACCTGTAGTGAGTGAGTGAGTGAAAATGAAGTTTAAAGGTGCAAAAGCCAGACATTCTTTGCTGTGCCAAACAAGATGAAACTATAGTCTATACGTTGAAAAAAAAATGAAAAAGATATCAAAAGTTTGACAAAAAGGAGGGACGAAAATAGAAAAGGGTTTCTAAGGTCACTTGGGGGGGGGGGGCGCCTCTCGTGTAAACCCCATGAGAAAGCAAAAGATCACTAGGGCTCCTAGGGGTCATGATTCTACCTACCAAAAGAAGGTTAGCCCTTGAAGTCCCCTGATATAATCCCCAGGGGCAGAGTGCCCGGCTATACCCCCAATCACTGCGCACAAGTTTTTGTCGTCTCTTATGAGTGCATGAGCTACAATGCAACTACTCTTTCACATCCGGTCACCACACGGGTTTAAGTACCTTTGAGTTCAATGTATAGATTTCTTCGACTACGTTTTGATGCTTATAATCCTTTATAATATTTGTTTCAATTATTAAAATTTATAAATAAATTTGTACGGGAAGGGGGGGGTAATTCTTTATTATTATTAACTAACTGAACAAAAACTGATTAACTAAGTGATTCGACAAAACATTACAGCCACATTTTGAAATTTTTAATTCTCGTAACGATTGCTCTTGTACAAAAGACCTCGCAACAATTAATTTTTCCCAGTATGAAGTTTTAAGATCAATAACCTGATTATAAATTTTATTTTTCATGTCTCTGTGACCTCTTGGGGAGTTTTGGAATAAATACAGTCAGTGACGAAGCGTGTAATTTTTACAACGTTTTTCTGAATTTCACTTGGTGTGTGTGTGTGAGTGTGTGTGTGTGTCATCAAATTTTCGATCGTTAATTTAACCAACTTCCCATCAAGCTAGAACTCTGAAACTTTAATCGTTCTTACTCGCCTAACAATGCAATATTTAGACGTTTGCGACAAGTTTTAACTAATATTTCAATAATTTTAATAAGTCAAAATATTCTTTCCTCTAGACGCTTTTAGGATTGAGGAAAAAATTTCTTTCCCCCTCTGGGAACACCGGGCACTCCCCACACCACATGAGGCCTCGTAAAACTATTGTACTCACAAAGGGGAGATACTATCTCCCCTTTACTATCTCCGAAATAGTAAGGGTTGCTGACTTTAGTCAATAATCATGAGCAAGAAAGAAAGTTTCCAATATTTGGCACCATGTCTTATCACAATAATTTTTTCTGAATTCTGGTTCCCATTTTTTTTTAATAGAATGGCTTACAAACTTTCAAATGCATGTTTTGATTTTATGAGTATTATGAATTTTTTAATACGCTCACAAATGTCTCTTTTTTAAGTAAATTTTAAAGTTAAAAATAACTAACAGTTTTAACTAATATTTCAATAATTTTCTTTAATAAACTTTGCCACCATATAAAAACGTTGTTTTTTATATCAAATTTTTTATATATAAACGTCGCACTAGCAGTAACACCAGGGCTAATGGCGACGGACCTCGTAATTTTGAACCTCATTCAAATGATGAGGACGACACCTGAGCTGGCACACATCCCTCTCCTAACTTCAACACCACGCCAGCGGGAGGACTTTGAGCCCCGACAGATTTAACGTCCATCAACCCCCACTACTCAGCGGGTCTTTGGCAGCCAAGGATCGAACCCGCGACTGAACGAAAACCGCCGGTCAGGAATCGGAAACTATGACCACTAGGCTACCGCGGCCTCAAAACTCTTCAAATCGATATGGATACCACTTTAATTTCTTGCGTATAAAATTTGACCGAAATTTTATACGCAATGTGTTTGAATGTATTTCTTTTTTACTTAGAATAACTTTTTCTTTATTAATAAAAATTAGAGACCACTAACAAAAAACTTTCAAACCGATACAGCATCTATAAAAAAAGTATAAATTAAAATCAGCGAACTGCATTATTAAGACACAAAACAAGCTTCCAAAAAATGTATATTTAAAATCTGATAATCTAAATTATTTTTAATCGTATTTCAATTTCATTGATTTTGTTTTAGATTCTGAAAAACTTGACTTAATCGAAAACTTCACGACTAATGGCGAAATCTAAGAACAAATTATTCATAAGAATTTGATTGAAAAATTTAGGTCGTACTGAATAATGAATACTCTGTCCTGTGATTTGTATTTCTCATATTTTCATCCTTCTCTGTACTCCGTCTTTATGGAAAAGAATTATCTGCTTCAACGGAACTGAGCAACTGAGCAACTTTTCGCTTAGAAATCTGTTTCCCTCGTTTACTTGTATTAGGTTTACCACTTAATGATGACAGATAACACAATATCGAGCCCCGACCCAAGAGAAGGTAAACACCTGAACCGATATTCAATTGTCTAATTTTCACTCTGCATTTTGTGAGGATTAACGATCTAACGACCGACAATCCCGCATATTCCTTACGTTTTGGTGGAATCAAGTTTCAAATTGCTTTGAAGTCTTGGCTCTATTAAAAGCAAAAAACAAGATGATAATTTATATCTCACATAGAAGCAGTGGCCGCGGTAGCCCAGCGGTCATGGTTTCGGATTCGTGGCCGGCGGTCTCGTTCAGTCGTGGGTTCGATCCTTGGCAGCCAAAGACCCACCGTATACCCGGGTTTGATGCACGTTAAATCTGTAGGGGCCCAAAGTCCTCCCATTGGCGTGGGATGGAAGTTATAAGAGGGATGTGTGCCAGCTCAGGTGTCATCCTCGTCACTTGATCGAGGCTCAAAATAATGAGGTCCCTCGCCAATAGCTCTCACGTAGAAGCAACACGATGACTGCTGATGATGGACTTCGTAAAATAGAGTCTCAGTCAAGTGAAAGATTGCGACATTTGAGCTGATGAATTCCTCTCCCTACTTCCCCACCGCACCAAAGGAAGGACTTGAATCATTGACAGATTTAACATGCGTCAACTCCTCCGTTTGGCGGATCTGTAGTGGAATCAGGACTCTAACTTACGACTCGACATGACCACTCGGCTGCCGTGGTTTCACAGAAAATAAAACTCAAACTATAAATGTCTATTAAATATGTTTTTAAATTTGTCGTTGAATTTTAAATGACTGAAAAATACATTTTAGGTTACTCAAATGAATATATGTGATAGTCTGAAAGAAATATACTTATAATGTGTGCGTGTGTCTCCCCGTTCGTGAATTACCAAATGGAATGTATTCCGTAGGCTGATGATTAATGTACATAATTATTTTCTCAAGACTTCATAAGAATTCTTTTCGTTTTATGAAATAAAACGAAATGAATACATGAAAAGAAAATTTTTTCGGCGTTGAATGTTTTTCGACCATATAGAGAGGGGTGGGGGTGAAGAGTTGATGACCTTGAGCTTGAAGTACCAGCGACTCATTTGAACCCTGGAACAGAGGGTTCGGAAAAAGTTGACCGGTCAATTTTTTTTGCACCTTTAGCAACCAGACTAAAAGAGACATCTTTCTCGAGCTAGTTATTAAGGCGTTTCAACTTCTGGTGTAGTAATTGAAGAGAAGCGCTGTATTTTCAAACCCAAAATTTGATTAATATTTACTTATAAATCCACTTATGGATTTTTTTTTTTAAAAAAAATCAATAATTGTTCTCTCTATTACCATTTTTATTTGTTTGAAATATAAGGGGAGTCCAGGATACTTGTTTCTTTTTTTTTTACTAAAGAAGTGTTATAACCTTTTCGTAATTAAGGAAAAGAAAATCAGTACCTAATGAACACTGATTATATCACGATAAAAGAAAGAGAGTTTTGATTTGCTAGGTTCTGAAAAAACACTGCATATTTTTTTTTAAAAAAAAAGTGTTGAAAAAATTATATTTCTGAAGTTATAAAAAAAAATGCAATGATGTGCTTGTTATGCAGTAATACTACTAGTGTTTCATAAAATGGGATTATGAACAACATAATATCTATGATACAGTATGAGTGATAGCAAAGTGTAATGGTGCAGGTATGGCTATGCTGCACCAATACTGATCCAGGCGTAAGATAAATGGAACAAAGAAAAATTGATTGACAAGGAGAGGCGAAAATGGAGAAGGATAGCTAAGGTATCCGGAGGGCGCGTCACCCATGTTTACTATAGACAGTAAACCTCGCAGAAAATAAAAATATCACCAGGGTACCTCGAGACCATGATTTCCGCACTTACCTAAAGAAGGTAAGCCCCTGAGGACCTGACTACATTAAAAATAACCCGTCGTGTAACGGAGCTATCAAGCCTCAAATTCCTTAGGTTGTGAAGTTTGGTTTAATTTCATTACGTCGCACTAGAAGTAACACCAAGGCTTTTGGCGATGGATCTCACAATTTTGAACCTCGGTCATGTGACGAGGACGACACCTGAGCTGGCACCCCCATTCCTAACGTCCACCCCACCCCTTAAGGAGGACTTTGGGCCCCGAACAGATTTAACGTGCATCATCCCCGGCTACACGGCAAGTCTTTTGTGGCATCAAGGCTTGAACCCACGGCTCAACGAAAACCGCCGGACACGAGTTGGATGCCTTAACCACTAGGCTACCCCGGCCACCCCACATTGTGAAAAGGGGAATAGTGACGTATGTCATCCTCGTCACTCGATCGTGACTCAAAATTACGAGGTCTATCACTCTCTTGTGTTGATTCTCGGGGCCATAAATAATAAATGATGAAAAAAAAAACATATCTTAACAATTTGAGCATCGTGGAAATAAAATAAAAAATATTTATTTCATTTTCAGATGGCCGCAGTAGCCTAGTGGTCTTGGTCTCGGACTCGAAGCCGGCGTTGTTTGCGTCCAGTCGTGGGTTCAAACCCTGATTCCAAGAAAGACCCACCATGTAGCGGGCTGAAGCGCGTTACATCTGGTCGATGTTCCAAGTCCTTACATTGACAGTGTGAAAGCTTGGAGAGGGAGGTGCCAGCTCAGGTGACGTTTCCGTCAATTGACCGAAGTTCAAAATTACGAGGTCCGTCGCCAGTAGCTCTCGTGTTGCTTCCAGTGATACGTAAATAAAAAAATCAAAATCAATCAATCAAGTAATTTCCAACTCCTTGTTTTCTCAATTTTAAGACCCTTACGAATGTAAAGTTTTTTGGTACATGTATATGGGCAGAGTGACGCATCCCGACATGACAACCACTAAAATAGCATGAAATATATGTGGAAAGAAGAAAACGACATATGATATATGAAAGATTCAATTCTTTTCCAAGGTCAAGTCCCCTTACTTTTTAAACATTTCTAAATTATTCGACATCCTAAGCGGTCCCCGGAACTTGACTTCTTGTCAACATTTTGACAATGATGCCACGCGGTTGGCGCCAGGAAGACAGGGAGCCTCACCGAAAAGTTAAATACACTAGACACAAAGACTCCGGTAGACGTTTCCAGCAGCCGTGGATGATAAAAATAACGTTCCCACAAGGCTGGATCCAAAGGGTTGCTATCAAGGAAAAGAAACCTGACCTTTCCAACAAATAGGAACCAAAAAAAAAAACCATTTATTTATTTATTTAGTGAGGCTTGGAGTTCGGTTTGACTTCTAATCTGCAATCGAAACTTCGCCCTTTTGTGCTTTGAAATTCCAAATAAATTTTGGAAAATAGTTGTTTCTAGATACTTTTCCTTCCCCTCCAACTCCGGGACCGGAATGAAGTGGTTTTTGAACGGTGTGGTCGTTCCTGGGGGTTCGAGATCCCGTGGGCAAATGTTTTTGTTGTTGTTTTTATTTTTTTTTTCCATACGCCTCAGTATAATTTTCAAATACATAAAACACACGTATATAAAGACTGTGAGAACCCCGACATTCTTTTCAAACCTTCTACAGCGAATATGAAACCTTCCTTAAGTTTATGCGCGATTGAAGGGTTTCATCTCATAAATCGTCGCAAAATTGGTTAAAGTCCAATGATGAATCAGTGAAGTCTGATGGCCCAAGAATAAGATATGGCTATACTGCACCGAATAAGGTATAACTGTGACCTAGACGTTTGAGAAAAAATGAGGAAAAATAAAATTGATAAAAGAGAGAAGGAAAGTCAAAAATAGAGATGAGTCTGTAGAATATCCCGGGAGCACGTCACCTGTGTTTACCGAAGACAGTATACTCCCTTGAGGGAAAAAAAGATCACTTCTCGAAGAACAGATTCTCATCTGAAATGAAACGGGAAAGTACAGAGCAGCGGTGTATGGGAGTTGGCAGCGGGAGGTGTTTTCAGACTAATTCGATAAATTAAATGGCCAAAGAGGTGAATCGTCCATGACTATTGCTAGGTCTCAAGTAATTTTTTTTATTTTTTTTTATTTTCAGTAATTTTTTAAATTTTTCAGATTCCCTCTTCCCGGGAAATTCTGGAATATTTTTTTTTAAATTAGTTTTTCCTTTTTGCGTTTTGATTTTAAAAAATTATGATGCAAAATTTAAATATTATTTTAATAAGTCATAATACAGTATTTAATAATATTTATGTATGAATATAGTGCAGCTTTTTAATACGAAATCTGATGAATTTTTCTCATGCGGAGTTTTTTTTTAGCTCGAGTGAGATAAAAACTGAATCCTCACAGTAATGATCATGACTGGGTTTGAAACTACATTATGATAATTCACACACAACAACCATTTTAGGATTAAATTTTCTTAATTCTTAATTTAAAGGGTTTCTTAAAATTTGATATACATTATTTTAGTTATTTTTCGAATTTTATAATCAAGTAAATAACATTTTTGTTATAATTCTTACTGCTTACAATAGAAGCAAGCAATGTCCTCTTTTGTAAATACTTTCTGCAGAATATTAAATTATGCATGATTGAGAATTTTATTCAAAGCTATATACGAAAGAATATCACAGATGTCATCGAATTTTACAATTTTTTTTCCGACGGTTTTATCCGAAAAAAAACTGTAAAATTTCTGATGCCTTGTATCTCATTTATGAGTGCAGTTGGACTTTAATAGCTGGTTTTTCTTTCAGATAAATATAGAAACAAGCTGAAAATCAAACCGTTTCTTAGAATTATCGTCTTTTTCTCCAAAGCCGAAGATTTTAGCAAGAAACAACTTCAAGCTTGTCATTGTTAATTTTATTTCATTAAAGTTCCTTTTTGCGATTATTTTTGAAAAAATTTCATATATACAATTATTAAACTGCACGAAAATTACATATATTGACGCATAAATGTATGTGTTTTATTTTACCTACAAATCTCAAAAAATTGGAAATAAATTTTTAAAAAGTCACGAAAAAAAATCTTAAAAATAACAGGAAAACAAGTTTAAAAAACAATGATTTACAAAGATGTTTTTTTTAAAAGCACTTCTATTTTTTATAAATCATTTCCGTATCATTGTTCCAAACATATATGTTATTAAAAAAACGTCCGTCGAGCCGGAGTCGAACCAGCGACCTATGGATTACTATATTCAATCACCTACAGTCCACCGCTCTGCCAACTGAGCTATCGACGGTTGTTCAACTGGTTTCGAACTAACCTAAAACAACTCGAGTATTAGGGTTATTCGATTCTACTAAGTTAAAGATTTTCTTAATCACAAGTATTTTTCTTCACGAAATTGAAAAGTTTATTTGACGTCACATCAGCATCTTTTTAATAGAGAGCACATTCTTAACAGTTGGAATGATTGAAATGAAATCTGTTTTATCTGTAATGATTAAACGCCACAAAAAGGGTAATTTTTTCAAATAATTATCCACATAATGCTTATTTTTTAAACATTTATTTTCATACCAAATTGACACACAATTTCAAAATTTCTCTCTCTCTCTCTCTCTCTCTCTCTCTATCAATACTCAAAAAAGCACTTTCTGTCAAGCCATCGTTCTCTGTCGTTAGCAACTTCAAAACACCGCTTCGCCAACTACCTACCGACATGTAATTTAAAAGTGATAAATACGCAATAACACTTAACACAATGAAATTGTACGCTTGGCAGAGTTTTGAATAATCCCTTACGATGTTGCTATTCAAAAGATGAATCTGAAATCAATAGTGTATAAATATTTTTATTCTCAGTTTATGCGATGCAATTATATGCAAAGGTCTGAAAATATTTTTTCTCTTAAAAAAATGTTTATGTTAAAGCTGATACATCGGTTGCTTTAAAAAATTTTGCTAAGCATGTTTTAAAATAGTTCCAACAGCTGTGGTAGAAAAATTATTCAAGTCTAAATTTCTGTCGAATTTTAAAACGTTTTTATGTATTTCACTTGGTGTGTATGTCATCAAATTTTCGATCGTTAATTTAACCAACTTCCCATCAAGCTAGAGTTCTGAAACTTTGGGAATCATTCTTACTCGCCTAACAATACAATATTTAGACATTTGCGACAAGTTTTAACTTATATTTTCTTTAATAATGCAGTTTAGCCCCACCACTAAGCGCGATTTCAAAAATTGCCCCCAAACTTGACGATTTTTTTTGGCTGAACGATAAGTCCGTAAAACGGTCCAGGGTAGCCACATTTGGCAAAATACTGCCAAATAATTCTTGTCGCCAAGGGTGGTTGGGTTAAAATGCATTCAAACCATTTAATTTACCGGATGAATTAATTAACTTTAGTTAGTTTTAACGTTTTTATGTATTTCACTTGGTACGTGTCTGTCTGTGTGTGCATCTGTGTGTCATCAAATTTTCTATCATTAATTTAACCAACTTCCCATCAAGCTAGAGCTCTGAAGCTTTGGGAACCGTTCTTACTTGCCTAACAATGCAATATTTAGATATTTGCGACCAGTTTTAATTGATATTTCAATAATTTTCTTTAATAAACTTTGCCACCATATAAAAACGTTGGTTATCGAATTATTACAATTTTATTTATAATGAAGTTAAAGATTATATATATATGTAATTAAATTATGTGTATTTATCGTGGCTGTGTAGGAAAAGCTTTGAAGCAGAAATGAATGTAGAAAGCTGGCTTGTTGGGATATATCGAATGAAAATATCTACTGTATTGCGTCGTTTTTTGCTTTGTACACGTCCAATATTTTGTAGGCATACTTTTTTTCTCTGTAGGAAGAAGATGTTTCGATGTCATGAAATTCAAATAAATCTATACCTGGCATTCTCAAAATGAAATCTGTAGCAATTTTTTTTTTTATTTTGATTCAAAACACGAAGAGGAAACTTTTTTTGATTATGAAGAATTCAACTGGAAAAAAAAAAACGCTACGAGATATCTCGTAAGCGGCACCGGAATTTTATTCAATGACACCAGCTACGAGTTACCCTCGTAGGTTTTTTTTTTTTTTTTTTTTTTTAAATTTCTGTGAATTCCATTTCAGTCCTATATCTGTAACTTCATATTAGATTTCGTGACATTCTGCGTTTTCTTTAAAATAAAGCCTTAGCACCCTGGGCAAGATGTATTAAATTTGCCTGGCAGTGAATGGGTTATTGCAATTTTATATGCCCTGTTACAAATTTAAGAGGTTTTTTTTTGTTGTGGATGAGAGTGTATTATATGAATTTTGAGATAAAATCTAATTTGAGATTTATTTCTCGTTTCAGCTATTTACGCCATGTTTAAACAGCACGAAATCGATCAATGCTTGGAACCAAAATATGCAACTAGGCAAAATACACGAATACGTACGACTTTTTTTACTGCTTTTTAAATATTCAACAGTTTGAACTAGATTATAAATGGATTTTTAATTTTCCCATGGCGTGATAAACCACGATTTCGTTAAATAATGATATACTTATGCGTTTTATTACTCCATGCACGTTCCTTTTCACAAAAATGTTTTTTTAATATCGAATGTAGTTTCAAATTTCTTCGAAAATACTTATTTTGAGGCTTGTTTAAAGACTCGAATATTTATTTGTGAAAAGTACGCATTTCCAAAAAATACATTTTCATCTTTTCTTTTTGAATATTTGTACTTCAGAGAGACAAGTGCAGCCATCGGATATTTTTCAAAGTAACTTTGTAGGGTTAGGCTTTTATTTTTATTGCTACATTTAGAGTGATTTTATTCTGTTCTATCGATTGTACTTCTTCTTCCAGCGAACCACTTTCATTATCCGAAATTGTTTATACAAATTTGTTAATAATGGAAGGCAACTACATTTCAGTTTACGATTAATTCTTGTTTTTTTGTTCTCTTGTGTTTGACTACATTAATTAATTCCCGAGTTCGAGAAACCAAACACTTACTGTTTTTTTTTTATCTAATTAATTAACAAGCAAAAGTTTTATTTGTGAGTGTGTTTGTCTTCTCTCTCTCTCTCAGCTTTAGAAAACAGAGCAGTAATCAGCTTAACATAAGGAATTTTTTTATTAATTAATTATTTATTAACGTCGCACTTAGGATCAACAAGAGGGCTATTGTTGTTTTGTTACGTCTCTTTTGGATTTACTTTATAATTATTTATTTGTAATTTGTATCTATTATAACTGAATTGATTTATTGTTTATTAACGACAGAAGCAACACGAGGTTTATTAACGACTGACCTCGTCCTTTTGCACCTCGGTCAAGCGTGTGGCCATTGTAGCTTAGTGGTCACGTTTGCGAACTTGCGGCCGGTATTGTTGTCGTCGAGTCGCGGGTTCAAACCCTGATGCCAATACCGTGTGGGGATGATGCATGTTAAATTTGTCGAGATCCCAAGTCCTTCTGTAAACGGGGTTTGGAAGTTTGGAAAGGGAGATGCCAGCTCAGGTATAATCCTCGTCCCTTGACCGAGGTTAAAAATTCCGAGATGCGTCGCTAATAACTTTCACAATCGGTCAAGTGACGAGGACGACACCTGAACTAGTATCTCCCTTTACAAACTTCCACACTGCGCCATAGGGGTAGCCTCGGCAGATTTAATGAGCATCAACCCCACTACACCGTAGATCTTTAATAGGATCAGGATTCGAACCCACGACTCGACGAAACAACTTGGGCCACGAGTTCGTGACCATGACCATAATAGAAGTGGGAAATAAAAAGTAAGTTGCAACTGAACTGATGAAATAGCTAGTAATTACTCATATATCCAGATCAGTCTTATCCCAAGTCTTCGTCAGCTACTATTGAAAAAATGCATTTAGATTTTCTGCTCAAGATATATAAATCTCAACGTAAATCTCTTTTTTTCCTCTCGACTGTGAGTCCAATAAAAGTTCTTCGAACAAAGTTAGATGATGCTATTCATTTCAATTATACCAGCATATTTGCATAAGAAGCTCTGAGAAATGAGCGTGGGTCTGTTTGCTAGTAGAAGTAAAATCGATAAAACAGAATAAAAACATTCTAAACGAAGCAAGATCAAAGAGCAAGTCTCACAGTTTTACCCCAATAAAAATTTCAAGCATTTTTTTTTTTTTGTTGAGTTTTATGTATAAATATGGAAGTCAGTTTGTTTGTCTGTTTTTTTATACTTTTCCACAACCGTTGATTGTATCTCTCCAAATTTATAGTGTTTCGCTAATGTGGCAGTAAGCATATAACCCTGAAAAAAAAGGGGAGATCAATTTTTTTTAGTGGTGCTTTTTTTGAAAAAAAAATATGTTTTCACCACATTTTTTCGTGTTTCCCAAACCTTTACCGCACAAAAAATGTGCCTCTTAAAAAAAAACTTTTTTTCACACACGAGTTTTTGAAATCGGTTAAAAAGCAAGATTAATTACACGTTAATTTTTTTTTTATCTAGACTAAAGCTAATATAATACTGAATATGTAATCGTTAATGTATTGCTTCTTCATACAAATCCTCGCCCTTGTCAAATCAACCTCAAGAAATGTTGGGGATGTTTCAATGGCTTAAAAAAGAATTGGGGAAAAAATATCAGCAAATGGATTTTACGTACATTTTTAATTGAGCAAGTTCTTAGCTTAACTTCTCCCTTCGTCCTCTTAGGAAGACAACTGCTCTACTGCACATTGCTATTGCGTAGATTACATCATTCATAAATATGACCGGCCGTAGTGGTTGAGCCGTCATGGTCGCGAGATCACAGCCAGTTTTAATTCAGTTGAGTCCTGGGCTCAAGTCCTGATGTCAATAAAGACTTATTGTATTGCAGCATTTATATAATTAACTATACCTATAGTGGCTCAAAGTCCACATACATGAAAGATAAGGAGAGGGGCACCTCATCATTGAAACCGCAATTCAAAATTAAAAAGTCCATCACCAGTATCCGTCCGCGCATTGCTTCTAAATACGATGCTAGTAAGTAATCAATTTTATTTTAATGTGTTAGGCAATGCGGTGTGTCAACCTACTAATACTGTCTTCACAATGACGGGCGCTGCTAGCGTTTCTCTGAAATATATTTATTTGTAACGGGAGGAATTGTACGTAAAAAGGGAAAAAGATGTCTAGATAAAATAATGTCCATGGTATGGCCCAGGCCAAATACTTCCTTAAAACTGAAACTGGAGTAAGACAAAACTCTGTGCTTACTCCAGTCTAATTTTGGGTAATCGGGAAATTATTAGAACTCTCATTCCGTAAGAAAACATGGAACAAATGCGTTGTGTTATGCATATTGATACTGAGATCGCAGAATCGTCGGTACCACGTGACGTACGTGAAAATAAAGCTCATTTGTAGTGATCGATCTATATTTTTTTCACACCCTAACTGCTCAGCCAATCAGAATGCTAGCTTTCGTTCTCATTAAAGATCACTCGCTGCTTCCTGAGCACAAACTTCGAAGAAGTTCTGATCCCTTATTATTTTGGTATTAATTTTGTGGCCGCGGTAGCCTAGTGGTTACACCATCGGACTCGTGGCTGGCGGTTTTCTTTCAGTAGCGGGTTCGATCCTTGGCCGCTAAAGACCCGCCGTGTAGCCGGGACTGATGCACGTTAAATCTGTCAGGGCCCAAAGTCCTCTCGTTGGCGTGGTGGGGAAGTTAGGAGAGGGGGTGCCAGCTCAGCTGGTATCCTCGTCACTTGACCGAGGCTCAAAATTACGAGGTCCGTCGCCAATAGCCCTCATGTTGCTTCTAGTGCCACATTAATAAAATCTAAACTTGGTAATAATTTTTAATTTTTGGAACTCTCTTCACTTTATTTGTGCGTAACTTCAGCGGCATTATGTAAAATTTTATTTCAATAGTTACGAGGAAGAGATAAATGCCGTAAAGGAATAGGAACTCCGTTACCTTCTGTACTTTTTCTTCGAATTTGAAAGTCAAAATTCTCAAATTAGCGAATCATTTTTATTTTTTGTGGTTTTGACTTTTCGAAACAACCCTTAAACAAGAGTCGCGACCAAAACAATTGTCATCGCTATTAATTATTTTCGTTCTCTCAAGAAACTTTCCAAGAGCAAGCAAAATAAAATCTTACTCAGCGACAAAAATGTAAAGCTATTTTATCTGTTTATAGCACAAATAATAATAGTAATTTGTTGAATACTCACTTTCTGATTTGATGTCGGTTTAATTTTCTCTTTCATATTCTGCATTCCGAGAAATTCATTCCAGACCACCCATTGGACGAAAAAAGAAATCCACCTCACTCTCTTAGAATTTCTAGACTTTTCCTCAATGAAACTAACCATCCCACCTACAAGGTCCATTAGATCACCGTTATTATTATTGTCATTACTACACTTAAAGTGTAATGGAGACGGTCCTTGGACTGGTCATGGCCCTTTTTTTGCAAAACGGGTCAAGGGTGGACTTTGGTGACCGGCAACCACTTTCCGCTCCCTTCCTTTCCTCCCCATCTTCATCAAGTTAATTTAGGGTCGTCTCTTAATTCCCGTGTTGTGTTACGTGATGCTCCAATTCCACTGCACTTCAAGTATGTCCTCTCTCTCATTAGGATCGAGGTGGAAATCCTGTAATGATTACTCCTTTCGTCTGACGGTGTCCTGGTTACGGGGATTTTTGTGGGGAAGCCAAGACGGTTTTAGAAAATAGTACACCACACCTGTGGGGACGGAATGGGTTTGCGAGGGATGGATGTAGGTGAAATTTCATAACGGGTATTGTCTAGTTGCAACTGCTAGCGATTCAGGTATCTAACACAAAATTCATTCGGGGGAAATGTTCCGTGCAAAAAATTTCTACGCTTAAGCGAAAAGGTCTGACATGGAACATGTTTAACTCCTCCCAAAATTCTAATGTCAGTCTAATTTGCTGAAAAATGTAAAGAATAATCAAAGAAATTTAAGGAATGCAAAGTATTGCTTAAAAAAAAGTGACATCAAAAATTTTAGAACTGGTTACCCTGAATTCCTAAGAATGCACTCCCCTCTTCAATACACCCCTCGATGCTTTCCTAAAAATTTGATATTTACCGTAACTTTTACTTATATATTCCAATTCAGGATTAATTATTTTGATTCGCATACGCTGAATTCATGTATATACAGTAGTACTTCGTAAGGGCACCAAAACATTTGTATATCGGACCAAAGCACAGCGGATTACCATAAACCCCGAATTACTGGAAAATTTACTAAAACTAGGGGAAAAAAAGTATTATGTATAGTAGAAATTACCTGCAACATTCCGTTGTAATAGAGAAGGCATAAAATAATTTTTTATGAATTGTAAACTCTTGTAAAAACGCAACATTACAGGTACGGCCTGAAAAATGAAGTGCCGGTTTATAAAAACGGTGCTGTACTCATCGCTTACTTTTTACCGCTAAAATATATTGATTTTCATTGCAGAAAAATTTCGGTTCTTTCTTTTTTTTTTTTTTTAAATTCGTCTCAAACTTAACATAATTAAATTTTTCAGGCAAAATTGGATTTTAATTTCTATTTTCATCCTCATTACTACCTATTTACCTCTTCAGAAGAGGAGTGGATAAAGAATTTTTTTATAGAGAGGACACATGTTACATATTTAATTTTAAACCTTCCCTAAACAAACAGTACGACCTATAGTCGTACTTTTTACCAATCTCTCCTGTTTTAGAGGCATTTCATTGGTAAGAAGAGAATTTTTTTTTCCCCTAATATCTTATGACAGCAGAACACACATATTTTTTTCGTTAGGAGGAAGTCAAATTTTTAGTTCGTAGATTATTTGAATGTATATTCGCATTTTAAATAATCATTTTAAGAACCTATTTAATAACTGTTTAATTGCCCGAACTTCACACACCCCATCCAGGAATATGCATATCGTAAGGCAGGGGACTTGCAAGAAAGAGGATGGGGGTTTCTATGTGCCTAGGCCCTTTTCTTAAAAGTTGTTAAATTGTTTCTTCAAAATGTTGTTAAAATGTAATTACATGTAAAAAAAACCTGAAACTCCTCCAGTGGAAACTCTGAGTGCGCCATAGGCAAGCACCACTGAAACTCGTTTGCTTTCCCAAATCGTGTACTGTATTTTCTAGTATATAAGACGCACTTATTTACCTTAACAAATCATTTTTAAAATGTTGGGCGCTATGCAATAAAGTTAAGGTCGTTTTTTATATGAAAACCATGATGATGAAGAATAAGAAGAGAGAGAAGAAATTACTGATGGTAGAGAAGAGTCATACATGGTTTTTACAAGTTTCTGAAATGTCAGTTTACTGTTATCAATCATTTATTATTTTATTCATTTTTTTTTATAAAAAAAAATGCATTTTGAAGCTTAAGTTATTTTATTAAATTTCTTCGGTGGGTCTTACACATGGAGCGTCTTATACACTTTAAACTACATTAAATAAAAAAGTCTAGTAAAATATTTGATTTGTGCCTGGTTTGTGTGTTAAGAACTGAAAAAGATAGCAACCCACATGAAGACAAGGCTGAAGCAACGAGACCTTGCACCTCGCGACTTCACCTCTGCCTGAAGAAGAAAGAACATTTCAAGGGCAAATCACTTTCGTTCTGACGAGGAAAGCTGCTATTAAAGCCTGAAGTCGATAACAGCCACCATAAATCTTATCTGGTGGGGGGGGGTGAATAGGCACGCGTACGTACGAATGGGTGGAAAGGGACGGGGACTTGTCAAAAAATGAAAAATGTGTTACATAAAAGAAACATGTAGCTTTCAGTCACAACAAGGAATGTAAAATTCGAATTATAAATAAAAAGATTGGGGCCATGGGATACGTTACTTTTTATTGTTTACATTTTCTCTACTAATCGTATTTCTCAAACATAATCCCTTTTTAATTTTTTATTCACTTAGTTATATTTTAACGCATATTTTTCATAACTACAGTCTTTCACACAAAAAAAAAAATTTCATCATTAAACTTTATAGGAATAATATTAAATGGGTCATGTCAGAATACAATGTTGTTTGGATTTTTACATTTCGTATTGTAAAACATAATTGAGAGCTTAAAATTGAATTCCAGTGTCAAACGTTTTGGCCGAAGAGTATTTCTATGCATAATCTTCCGGGAAAAAAACATTTCTCTGTGTGTGTTTTGTTTTTAACTACTTTCGATTCAAAAAAAGAACAAAAGGAATAGGACTGATTAAAAAAATAAATTTACTAAAAATTAGAGATTATTCAGAAAATCTAACAGTATTTATTTTTATTTTTATTTATTTATTATTTATTTATTTATTTTGCAATATTTTTGGACTATCTATCCTGAAACTAAAGCCAAATGCTTATTAAGCTTTATTTTAGAAGCGTTTTTAATTCAAGTTTGTTGAAACTAAAACCAAGTCATTACTAACATTTATTGCAATTACTAACATTAATACAATTAATTCCATCGAACTGGTTGATAAACTTGGATGGAATTATATTTTAAATTTCTTAAGTAATTTTATATTCCTTGTCATTGTAAAATATTTTTGAAGGTAATTTTCAAGAATTTTTCAATATAAAATGATACATTTTTTTATCCTAAAGACAAATTTTAAAAAAAAAAATTCCTTAGAATTTCTTATCTTTAGATGATATTTAAAAATCTATGATTAATCGGTATAATTATAATTCCTACAAAAATATTGATATCTCTCTCATGTACCTTCTAGAACTACATAAACAAAAACGTAGTCAATGGTGAAAAAACAAAAGAGAAATTCTAAGGGGAGGGGAGGAATTCTTATTTTATCACATGGTTTCGTTTGTTTCAGTTTTATCTAAGTCTTATCATATTTACTTCTCTTCACAATGTTAAAATGTTTCTCGGAACTTCTGGTGATATTACACCCTTCTTGTGTTTATGTAGCATAATTTTTGTTATCGGTGTGATATAAAGCGTAAATATAACAATAACACACGTGGTGTGTTAAGTAAAATAACGCAACTAAAGAGCGTTTTTATAAAGTGCTAGTAAAAGAAAAATGTATATAATCATTTATATTTAATCTAAACATTATAAAGGAGGATATGTTTGATAACTTAAGACTCAAAGGTATACTTTGCGTTATTTAGTATCCGGTTTGAAAAAAAGAAAATACCTCCCATGAGGAGAAATCAGAACATAATATTTTTTTTCATGCTTACATAATTTTACACAGAGTAGAAATTCTTCTTTCGTTACAATATCATTTTTAAAATTTCAATTTTTCATCACCTGCGTTAAGAAGCTCCAACTTCATTTTAAGCCAGACAGCTGTTTGTTTTCGTCCCAATTTTTCTGACAATGTAGACGTAAAAATAAACTTATTCAAAACATAAAAAGACACAAAATTCACCAATAAGGCAAAATTTTTGGGATCTGAGATACGAAAATATTTTCGTACTGAGCAATTTGTTTTTCATGTGAAAAGGGAAAAAAATGAAAAAGTTCCGTGCAAATTTTTACAAAGAACAGATTTAGCCGCCCAAGGTGCGCTTTTTTTTTATAATTATTATTAAATTACTCAATTAAAAAATATTTCTGCAAATATAATTATGAAACTGAAGTACACGATGAAAAAAAAAAATGAAAAGTGATCTGGTACGCCAAAATGGATCCCCCTAAAACTCTAGCCCTTTGGGTGGCTAAAAAATTTATTAATTAAAATTAGTCCGGACTGCAGTCGGGATCTGCATGTGTGTATATTCATAATCATTATCATTTACATTTGTTAATTACAAAACTGCTTTAAAGTTAAGAAGAAAAAAAATACAATAGTTAAACTATGTTAAGTTTCTTTTTAAGTATGCGAAGACTTTTGTCCCGTAATTTTTAGTTGTTTTCTTATTATTAATTTTTCAAAATAACAGTTATGTTTTAAAAATTGATTATGTTATTTCATTAAGAACAAGAATCGCAGATATTATTAAGAAATTATAATTCAGATATATTAATATTTATAAGTCGATAACATTATATTTCAGAGAAAATTGTAAGTATACGAAAGCTTTTGTGGGACTGTACATGTATATATATATATATATACAGTGGCGTACACAGGGGTATGCAAAGGGCGTATGAACCCCTCATGAGTTTTTCTCGAAATTGAAATATTTCAGAATAATTCTTTTATTATACTCTGTTGTAGATATTCTAAATTTTGAACAAAAAATCCTTTTTTCTTTAGCCATGCTTAATTTTTTTTTCCATGGTGAAGAGAAAATTGATTTCAACTTAACTGTTTCCAGAGCAAAAAATAGAAAAGTCTTTGCTGTCTCTGAAAGAGTGCCTCTGGTTCAGTGTTTGTAGATGAAGAGGGAAGGGCTCATATGTGTAAAAACAATACACCCCCAAAATTGCAAATTTTACTCTCATATC
This sequence comes from Nephila pilipes, assembly GCA_019974015.1. Classification (NCBI taxonomy): domain Eukaryota; kingdom Metazoa; phylum Arthropoda; class Arachnida; order Araneae; family Nephilidae; genus Nephila; species Nephila pilipes. Next base: position 201,555 of record BMAW01022856.1, read on the forward strand.
ATTAATTATTTTTCTGATATGATCTTTACTTTTTAAATTTTTATGACTTGAAAAAATTTATCAATACTTGAACAGTTTTAAATAGGAGAAATAAGAGTGATCTAGCTTATTATTTACTTTTTAACAAGTGGTAATAATTCTAAACTGAAGAATTGCTTCTGTCACGGCAATGACGAGGTATGCAATCCCCAAAATAATTTTTCCGGTACACTTCTGTTTTAAATTATTTAAATATAATATTTCAATTTTAAATACATAATTTAAAGACTAAAATTTTATGAAAATGTGACCAACTAAAATGAAAATAACACATTTAAAAATAAAATAAATTTTTGTTTGAAATCTAACGCAATTTCGAATAGATGCTATCATATTGCACTCATGTTTGTAAGAAAGTATCCAGATCGGCTCAACAGATGTTACTGAAAACTAGAACGAACGTATTGATTTTTTTAAACATTTGATGAGTGTACATTTTTACGATAGCCTTTATCAGAACCTTTTATCTTTTTATGTGTATCATTGTGGCGCCGTATTGTTTGTAAATCGTCGCATGTCGTAAATCACTGAATTTTCCTTTGTGTTAGAACACTGAAAAGCATCTTATCTCAGTAATTCTCCAGCAAACTGTTCTAAGAAAAAGAAAGAAAATATTGTTTTGCTCTTTTTTTACTACGTTACATTTTTGAAAAGATGCGTCATGTGGGAAAAAAATATAAAAATTGTTTCGTTCTGTGATACAATTTATCTCGTTTTCACTTCATTTGTTATTCCTATTTATTTTTATAATTCTTTTTTCGTCCTTGAAAATTTATTTGCGGCTACAATTGTATTTCGCCTTTTTTAAAAAATAAATAAATAAAAGCTATTCTAAACTAGTAATCTGTTCGGATAAAAAAAATTGCTTGACATTTCGCATTTCAAAACTTTTTAGAAAAATCTGGAATTTCCTTTAATGTATTTGTAAATTTAAAATGCTCAAAATAGTAAAAATTTTGAAAACAAAAATGTTTGAAATGAAGGAATTTGGAGAATGAATAAAAAAAGCTTTATTTAATTGTCAAACCTGAACATCCTTCATTTGCTACCTGTTTGTCACTTCCATTCGATATAATGCGTATGACAGTTTCTATTTCGAGTATTCATTTGTCATGACTTCCTGAAAGACTTCCTGCGAAAAAAAAAACATCTTTTAATCTGCTATAGAATCGCTATTATAAATGTTTTATTTCTGAAAACAAAAAAAACTTCTGTTAAAATTATATTACCAATGATAATTTCTTCATTAACCTTTTTTAACCATCGAATTTGGAATTCCACGGAGTTTATCCGAGAAAGTTTTTATTTAGTTTTTTAATCTCGGCGAATTATTGGCAGGATTTCAGGAATTCCTTTATTATCATGTCTTATTATTAAAAAAAATCAGATTATTTAAATTGTAATCTTTCGAGAATTAATGAAACATGCTAAGTAAATAAATGAGTCATGCACGAGTTAAAGGAAGGGGGGGGGATTCCTATTTATCATAGAGAGAGATGTGAAAATTTTAAAAAAAATGCAAATGAGCAACTGCTAAGAGCGATTACTAAATAATTTATGATTTACAAAAAAAAAAAAAAAAGTGCATCGAATATTCTACTATTTATTTCTCTTTTTCTTCCCCCTCTCTCTCCTTTTTTAAATCTCAAGTTTTTATATCTTCAGTATAAGAGTTAAGTTCATGGTGTAACCGAATGGTCATGGTCAAGGGTTTGTATCCTACGTGTTTCAGTCGATTCATGAGTTCGAGTCCTGATATCTAAATATATTTCGTGTAGATGTACTGGTGATGATGAGGAAGTTAGTGTGATATTTCGGACGTCGTCCTCATCACTTGGCCATGGTTCAATATTGTGGCTAATCATGGCTTAAAAATCAGTCGCCAATAGCCCTCATTCTACTTCCGAGTATACGATGTTTACAAAAAAATCAATGGATCAATTATTTTATATCGTCTTTCCATCATATTATGATCACTAAACTTGTATCGGGGAGCCAAAAGATACTTTTATACGGACTGAAACAAACTGTTTTCTCACAAAAATGTTTAATAAGGAACATTTTCAGTCTTTTCAAACATGACAATCTCATATAAAATTAATTCACTAAAAATATAGTAACTATAGCATACGTAATCAGCATTGTAACATTGTACTTATTCACAGATCTATCAAAATTTTGTTTTCTCCTATAAATATGCCATGATAAGTACCCTGTCAAAATAACCCAGGACTAATTCTAAATATCCGCGAAGAAATAGCTTAGCCTATTTAAAATCTAAAGTAAAAATCCAACTTGTGAGTCGGGAAACACGCGTAATATGTCTTCAAATTGGTGACTTTGCAACAAGTTGCGTCGTTCCACCTAAAATTAGAAATAATATAGTAAGAAACAAGTCACGTGTAAAAAACGTGTTAAAAAGTTAGTGTAAAATTATGCAACTAGGGAACATGTTAAATCACTTGATAAATGATTTGTGAAATGGCGCTGCGAACGTCTTTCAAATGTACTGCTTCTTTTTATGATTTGATTTGTCACTGTGTGCGTGCATACAGTTAAATAGAATTAACGAGACGTCAAAATGTTGTTACTAAAACAAAGTTTGGATATTATTAGAAATAGTTTTGACTAGTATTTACAGTCTGCTTTGAGAACAGCAAGTTGTTTTAGAGAACAGCAAGTAGCGTTACATAAACAGAACATATGGATTTTCTTCGTGGCATTTCACACATAACCTTGAAATGTAATTTTAGTAAAAAACGTGGTAAAGAACACAAACTTTAAAGATCTATAAAGAACAACCAAACCATATTTAGAATTTCTATTTATATATGTCCGATTACAATTTTTAAAACGCGTTTTTCAATAAATATTTTAAGTTTTCAAAATACTTTTTTCAATAAACATCTTCGATTTTTAAAATGTACTTTTTACTAACATTTAGAACTTAAATAGGTTAAACTATTTCTTCAAGGCGATTTTGTCGGAGCTTCTTCGTCCCGGGCTATTTTGACGCGTCACGGACATGATATGGAGCAAACTAGGTTTTAAAAGAATACTTCATATGGATCACAGATCACGCGCCAAAAAGTTCATATATGCATGCAATATATGCAAAAAAATGCATACAATAGTTGACAGCATTATCTTCGATATTTTTCGAAATTTCTGCTTACTCATAAATTAAGGTAATATATCAATCAATAGCTTAGGAAGTAATTTTTATATAAGTTTTTTTTTTAATCCATTCAGAGCTTTAAAAGAAATTTTATATTTAGTCTTAATAATAACCATGGATTTACTAACAAGCGTAATGGTACAGAGAACCATTATACATTTTATTTAGTTGTCTTGTAATTTCCCGAAATTATTTCCTTCTTTTTTCAGAACAAATCTTATTTGTAAATAGTCACTAAACAATAGCCCATTGAGCAGAAAGTCACTAAGTGATGATAACCAAGTTATTTTATTCAGATCTATGAATAATCAATATTCGATCTTTAAACTATTCTTTCTGTATACGCGTCTAATTTAACGTCCAAAATAATAAAGATTGTTTGTTTATCTTACCAAACCAATCAAAAGTTAATGGAATAAAGCTATCACGTGCTAACGTTACATTTCCCCCCAATTATTTGAAGATGTTTCCCCTAGATTTTAAGAGATTCCTTTTCAATATTAAAATATTCGTATCAATGTTGGTAAATATATATATATATATATATATATATAAATTTCTTGAATGTATGATAATATTGTTTATGTTATTGTATCTAATATTGAAAAGAAATTATAGCTTTTCTACTATTTTCTTTTTTTAACTTTAAAAATATGCTTTAGGAATCAAAAAGAAAAACAGATTTGAAATCTATTTATAAAAAGAAAATTCAAAATCTAAAGCAATAGCTTTTTATTAATATTCTTTAGACGTTGCACAGTTCATAACACTAATCGTCAATTTATTTTCGGCAAATACATTCTTGCCATTCTTTTCTTTTTTAGTTACATAATTGTCAACAATTTATATGTAATATTACTTTTATAACTCAGTATAGATGCTGTCATTCTTTTCTTTTCGAACAAATTCCAATCATACAGTTGCAAGTAGACTCATCCAAAATAAAATTTTAATGTAGCCGGAAGAAACGTTTAAATTAGCTCAAAAAGAAAATTTTCTTTTTTTCTAAATAAAAAAAAGGAAAAGAAAATAGAATTCTTTTAAGATTTTCTAGAAACTTTATCACTATAAAGAAGAAAGACAACAACAAAAAAAGATTTGTTAAGTCTTTTCTTCACCTATCTTATCGCTTAAAACTACCTCCGCCTTAAATCAGATAAAGAATAATTAAACCTTTTTTTTTTCATCGTGAACTGGAAACACTCATTCTATTTTAAGAAGACATTTATTTATTTACGAATAAATCTCTTTTCCGTCGGCATAAAAAATTATCTCCTGTTCTTGAAGACATTTATCGTCTGCATTAAGCGAGCGTTTGTCAGAAATTTGTTCCAGAACTTTGTCTGATGGCCAACATGATAAACAGAAGCTAAGCTTTCTTTCAACGGGTTTAATCGATAGATGAGATGATATATGTTCAACGTGAGAAGGGTTGAATTGGTCATTCAGTTTTCAGTTGCTAAGTTACATTGTTGTTGTTGGTACATCATTTGAATACATAGTAGAGCAATTTTCGTTTTGTAGCGAATGAAATTGATAGAGAACAGATTTTTTTCAATATTATTAAAACTGGGTTTTGATATTGGCCGTAGTATGTAGAAAATTCTCGTTTGTTTGGTATTTTTACGATACACGAAAATGAAAGAACTATGTAAAAAAAATCGATTGCACGAAAGAACTTATTACGTATACCCAGAGAGAATAATTATGTTTTTTCGAGCTTTTTTAGGGAAATTGTGGGAAATTCCTGAAATTTTGCCGTGAAAATTCTTGAGATTCTTAAAAAGAAAATGTTTTATCGTTTGATACACTTGATGCAAAAATATATAATTTATATATCTATTGATACTAGTATGTATGCATAAATTTGATCTATTTTCATAGTCAAATAAAATTTAATCATAATGTCCAAATACAGTTTCAGGTAAAATAAATAAATAAAATTTAAAAAAAACACCTTTTTTTCTTAATATGTACAAAAAATTACCCTTTTGAAATATCTTAAATTTTAAAATGAACTCATTTTTATAAAAGTCAAAAGTGTGTGCTTAAAATCAAAATGAAGGGGAAAAAAAGAATAGATACTGTAGTCTAGTGATGGCATCTGAACAGGTACATTCGCTCTCCTAATTTCCCCACTTCACCAATCGAAGACTTTCACAGGCCAGGTTTCATTTAACGTACAACACCTCCTATTATTTCGTACGACGGTTTGTAGTTGAACCAAGGCTGGATTAACATTTCAGGACATAGAACCAACGACTTGAACCACTGGACTCCCATAACTCAGCACTAAAATAAACCCATGAAGTACCAAATTTATAATTCTTTTAAATACTAAATTTAAAAGATAATTGAACTATGTTGTTTTCTAGATGAATTTAAAATGAATAAAAATATGTAGATAAAAAAAAATTTAAGAAAAATTTTAAATTCATTCAGTGGACCACATTCAATGACCCACAAAAGTATCAAATAAATGTTACAGCGATTATCATAAATAGACAATGAATATTTAATCAAAAATAAAAGTTAGAATCGAACTCATGCAATAAAAAAAAAAAAAACCTTTCAGATGAAACGATATCAAATATTTTTCACGACTTTTTTTTTTCGCAGTTGTATCACTTTTCCATTTATTGCAGTCTTTACGCGTTATTTAAATGGTTGTTGACCTCTGTCTTGTATCTATGTTTTCACTTGACAAGTTAAACTAAACAAGTAGGGATTGATATCAATAAATTTTCTGCTTTAGTCTGCAAGGGGACTGTTGTTTGAGATCAAGTATAAAATAGTTTGGTTTTTGGTTTTATTGACGTCGCACTAGAAGCAACATGAGGGCCATTGTATCAATTGGTCCTCCGACCACTTTGCAAAATAAAGTGTGAAATGGACGTGACGTTTTCATTTTACAGCAGTTACAATTACGTTTAACTCAAAATATATGTTCGATTTAATTGTTTATCTTTCGCTTTAATTTTAATATCCGAAAAGAGTATTATTGCCCACTTCAATATTTTCTTGTCTGCTGTAATTCTAATGTTTAATTGAATAATTTTATAATTGTCTTAAAAAAATTAGAACATTTGATAGTTAAATCAGCTATTTGCAAAAGCTAGTAACAAAGTAAGTTATATTAAAATAGCTTTTTGTAATGTACCTCTAACTGAAACAATGTTGGTCTAATTTAATGTATAAGAGATATATTGCGACCTATTGTAGAATTAATTATTATTTAGTTTCTAAATGGATTAAAAAAAAAAAAAATTTCAAGTGAATTTAGAGTTGCTGTTCCTTAAGACCATTGGATTTAAAGTTGCTGCTGACCATTTTCACTTTTTAAAATTTTATACTGAGTTGTCTTAGTAAATTTTAAGAATAAGTTAAATAGGAAAAATAAACGCACACACCACTAACATTATTGTACTTCTGAACCAATTAAAGGAAATTTTTTTGCATTATTCACGATTAATGAAAAAATATAATTTTATTTTTTTCTGTTGTTTTTCACATCCATTTCCTGTTTTCATCAGCTTCAAATTTTAAAGCAAACATTCTACTGAAATCGATTTGAAAGGATATGCAATTTTTTTCTTACATATTTAATTTACAAATTTAGTGCATTTTAATTAAAAATTTTAATGATAATCAATAAAAAAAAAATGAAAGTATCACTGTTAATATGGTACGAAGAAGCTTTCTGAAAAGCAGATTAATAAGACATATTTATATTTCTTGTGTAATACCTGCATTTCTTTTAAATTCTAACATTGATATATATATATATATATACCTTTAGTAAAATTTAATTCAGCTTGTGTATGTGTTAAAAATATGTCGTGTGTCAACTACATATTATTGGATAATTGGTCCCTACTAAATTTCACATTATAGCATTTGTAATCAATAAAAAAAAAAAAATTCTTTCAAATTTTTTAACTTATAGGGAGATAAAAAAAGGAGTTTCCTTGTGATTTTACTTTTCTTCCTCATAAATCGAAAATCGTTTGCTTCATTTGAAATACATTTTTCGATTTCCGTTTGTTGTATTGATTTTTCAGCAACAAATTTAGTGTTTGGGGGCTATTACCAGACATAAAAGGGAAAAGAAAAATTTCTGCGGTTATTTTTTATTACCGAATACGAATTTTAGTAGCCCTTACTTTATAGATGTATAACGTGAAAATAAATATTACGCCTCTCGTAAATATATTTTTATATGTATTGTAAAAATTACAACGATATGAACAACAAAGTAGAGAAAATAATTTTCAGCAATTCAGTTTAGTAGAAAACGTTAATGGCTTAAACTAACTTTAATATTTTCCTACTGTTAAGAAATTTTATATACAAACTTATACTACTTATTATAGAGCTCTTTTTTATTGAATTTTAGAAAGGAAAATTTTTTACATCTCGTAACTTTTTTTAAAAAAGAGCTTTTTGTATAAGAGTAAATAAAAAATTTAATTAATAAAATAATATAATAAATAATAATAATAAATTAAAATAATATAATAAAAAATTTAAAATAATATAATAAAAAAATTAAAATAATATAATAAAAAATTAAAATAATATAATAAAAAAATTAAAATAATATAATGAATAATAATAATAAATTAAAATAATATAATAAATAATAATAATAAATTAAAATAATATAATAAATAATAATAATAATAAATTAAAATAATATAATAAATAATAATAATAATAATAAATTAAAATAATATAATAAATAATAATAATAATAAATTAAAATAATATAATAAATAATAATAATAATAACAATAATAAATTAAAATAATATAATAAATTTAATTTTATAGACTATTGTCATCGTAAGGCAATGTATATTTCCCCTTTTAAAACTTTTTTTTGATAACACGAATGGAATAATAAAATGCCTATATTTGCTAAAGATGGAAAAAAAAATTCTTTTTTCAGTAATCTAATATAAAAATTTCGAAAAGCACATGTAATAATGGGAATAAAATTTTAACAGCATATATTAATATTCCGTACTTATTTATCTATTTAGCATAATTAATTAGTTGTATATAAGCTTTTAGTGCTTGGTTAAGAGTATTTTTAATGTTATAATTTTTTGTTGTTGTTTTTAATTTTAACGAGAGCTTGTATGTGCAATTCTTATTATAAGATTTACCATTAAACAAATATCGAGTAATTTCCTAGTCTCGTTTATATTTTATTTTTATTTTATTAAAAAACAATATTTTTTCATTGTATCAGAAATGTACTCTGCATCTAGTTATCTACCATTTAAAAAATCATTGATTCTCATTTTAACCATATATCCTATATTTTAAGAAGAAATTTTACTGTACAAAATAAAGATAAGAGTATTTGGACTTTAATAAAAAAAATTTATTAAAATTATTTTGTAAATTCTTATAAAAATTGACTGTGAGATTTTAATATAAAAGATCAGATTGAGTAAATTTTTTCGATCAGAATTTTAAGATGTTTGAATATTTTTTTAAAATTATTTTTATTGTATTTTAAATAATTAACGAATAATATTTATAATTTGTACAAAAGGAAAATCACAACTACGTGCTAAGAGACCCATAGCAAAGAGTTATAGTGTAATGTAATATTTCATATTTCGACACACAAAAAGGTAACACGTTCGAACTCCCACACATTTAATATCAAGTAACTATTATTTATAAGCCTAACTAAAAATTTATTACATGCACAACGTATTGGGTTAATATAAATATCTCTGATTTAAACAAGTTAATAAGATATAGATGCAGCTGAAATAAGAAAATATTTCAACTGTGTATTGAAAATTATACGACAGTGTGATAGAGCATATTAAATTTTCAAAAAAATCTGTCTTATTCCGATTCCATGTTCAACAATTATTCTGTATACTTATACAGATAAATAATCATAGCTCAAAAATCGTTAAGCCAAAAAAAAAAAAAAAAAGTACAAGGATAGCAACTTTTTTTTTTAGTTTACTTTCAAACAATGGAAAGTGTAACGGTAAGTTTTATTTTTTTAAAAAAAAAAACTTGGTATATATATATATATATAACTTGTTAAGAATATAATATGTAAAGATTTACTTTAATAATAATTAATTTAATATTTTATTGTTTGCTTTAATTTTATTAAGGCTCCCGTCTACCCGCCATTTTGATTTCGTTAGCTTAATGTTAATCCTATGGAATTCTGACTTTAATTCTCATATCTTTACTATTTGATCTATTTGAATGCAATAAAATGCATCTGAAAGAGCAAAAAATAATGAATGCTTCTGTGAAATTACATTTTTCCTAAGATTTTTAAAAATATTTTTATTCTTATTTTAATGATTCGTTTTTGAGTTGTCCGGTCTTTAAAGAATATTTTCAAATATTTTTAAAACTCGGAGGAAAAAAGCAATTCCACAGAAGCATTATTTTTTGCTCTTTCAGATGCACTTTATTGCATTCAAATAGATCAAATAATAAAGATGGGAGAATTAAAGTCGAAATTCCATAGGATTAACATTAAGCTGATGAAATCAAAATGGCGGGTAGACAGGAGCCTTAAGTGAACAGATTATTATCGTCTACTTTAATATTTTATTGCTTTCTTTAATTTTGATATTTAACATATGAATTCATTTTTATAGCATAATCATTTGTTTTTATTGTTTTCTTTGTTATTAAGAGTTGGCATCGTTTTTGTACCGTAGAAGCTTGTATTGTTATTACAAGACATAAAATAAACAAAAAAGTGAGAATCATGGATGCAATCATAATTGGTTTTAAAATTTTAAGTTAATCACTCAAGACAGGGATATTTGTTGCGACTAATGGTATTAATAGATTTATAAAGCTAACATAAGGATAAGAGCATTTTAAAATTCAGTAATATTTACAGCTAATTGCAAGCGTTCCACGTTCCATTTAGTAGGTCTTGCAACAAACATGTTTTCACTTAAAATCTAAAACATTTGTTTTGATTGCAAAAAATATATATATGCGAGATAGCTGGGCACTCTAAATTAAAAGTAAAGTAAACATTCTATTAGCATGCATGAATTGTGTGACTCAGGGATTTTTACTACAGGACATGATCTTAATTCGCTTTCCTATCATATATAATAATTGCCTATACAATCATAAACGAATATGTTTCTCTATAATACATGTATTCAAAGCACGTAAAATCGTAAACGGACTTCAGAAAGGAGCGTTTCATGAACGTATTCGCTTTTAACACGGTACCTTCAAAACGAATAAAAACTAAAAACGCGGTAAAAATATGAATGGAAGCGTTCCAGAAAGGGAAATTTTATGAATACTAATAAAGTATGCTTTAAAAGACGGGTTGTAAAAGTCTATTGTGAGAATACACATAATTTTATTCATGAGACCTCTTTTTTTTTTTTTTCCAAAGGAACTTCGTTGGAAAATAGAAATTCTTTTTAAATGTTTCAGTTAAATGGAACGGAACTGTATTTTCAAATATCTGTGAAGCATGAAAAAAAATGTAAAAGAAAGGAAATTCAATATCAGCTTGAAGGTAACATTTTAGAGGTTTAAAAAGTAAAGTAATTGTGTGAATCTTTTTTTTATTATTTATCTGTTTGTTTTTGCTTTTCAGAAATGAAAGATGACTGAGGTCTTAAAGAAAGAAGAATGGAAACGATTTCGAGATAAAATGGATGAAAAACGAAGGCTGCATTTCTCAGAGTCAAAGAAACCTTCTTGATACTCTCTGATACTTTACTAGAAACGTATAACATTTATTCATTCAAAAAACTTATACTCAATTAGGCTTTTTAAAGGTTTTTAAGTTTTTCTATAAACTTTGTGCATACATATAATAATTAATGTTCATTTCATATAACAACACATGTATCAAACAGAATTTTTGAATAATTTTGGACACATTTTAAATACTTTTATCATATAGTACCTTAGTAATAATAGCAACAACTTTTCTTGGTTAAATTATTGTCCATACGTAAAACACAAATAAAAGCTTTCTAACTATAAATTTAGCCACAAATATATTGGCACATAGAAACACTTATGAAATAATTTCATCAAAATCTCTTTTCTTATTTGTGGGAATTGTCCCGCTGCGCTACAGCAGCGCCACCTTCAACTTAGATTAGATGGTTAGATCTCGAGGTGTAAGCACGCAGAAATGCGTGTCCGTCTTTTTCTTTAATTTTTCATATGTAAATAAACATTTTTCCTCCTTAAATGAGCCTGGTTCTTGACAATATCCCGACGCCAACCTCCACATATTACTATATCTAAGAGATCCTAGCTCACCCACTTGTTCTAACTTTTGGAGTGTTCTTCAGGGTCCGGTTCGTTAATCATCCCCCCAAAGCACCTAACAAATTTTAACAGCGGTCGGAGCGGGATTGATATCTGAGTTGGCACCACAATCTGCACATCCAAGCCAACATGAGAACTTTGAGTTCTAACTCATTTAATGCACAACAAACCTTTTTACGCAATGGATCTTCAGTGGAACTCGAAACGCTGCTCGATTGAAATATTGCCGTTTAATCAATTATTGTCAAACGAGCTCGTGACCACTCGGCTACCATCAAAATCCTCTTCAAAGAATCACATTAACTAATCTTTAAAATAATATCTTAAATGAATATAAATATCTTCGTTCAATCAGATGTCACCTCTCTGGATGAACTCCATGAATCAAAATATCATCCAATGGCGTACCAAGGGGAGTGCAAATTGACAAATGCGTTCTCAAGATTTTTTCTCGAAATTGAAATTTTTCTGGATGATTCTTTTTATCATACTATTATAGATATTCTAACTTTTCAACATAAGAATTTTTTTCCCCTTATGCTTAGATTCCTTTTCATCAGGAAGAGAAAAAGGATTTCAACTAAGCCGATTATTGAAAAAAAAAAAAAAAAACAGAATTGTCTCTGAAAGAGTGCTTCTGGGTCAGTATTTGTGGAATAAAGATGGAGGGGGGACTGCATCCGAAAATAATGTACCCCCCACACAAAATGCAAACGTTATTCTCATTTTATCTCTATTATTTTTTTTTAAATGATCTTTACTTTTTAAATTTTTATAACTTGACAAAATTATATCAATACTTGAACAATTTTAAATAGGAGAAATAAGATTGATGTAGCATAATATTTACTTTTGTCCGAATGGTAACTCTATTTTAAAAAAAAAGCTTTAGTCATGGAGATGACGATATGCAGGCCCCCCCCCCCAATATTTTCTAAGCACGCCATTGATATCACCAGACCGTGAACCCTAATATTTTGATTGGCCAATGACACTATAGTTTGAGGGCCTCCAAGATCGCTAGAGAGAATGGAAGAAATAAAGTTTGAAGCGATTATTCCAGCACCTGCCTTTCGTTGTTGAAAGCTACCATCTGGAAATACGAGATGAGCACCAGAACAGCCATTTTAAAGTGTTTCGTCAAACAGTCTGGGAAAGATCTGTGTCGTAGGTATGCCTCCTTATGTGGAACTGAAGGCAATGAAATGGCGGATCAACTGATCAAAGAAGCAAGAAGAAACTTCCAACTAAAAAAATTCCCTACTCTCTTTATGCGATCACAAAGTATAATCTAAAAGATTTTCTCAATGAAAAAGAGTCTTGAAATATGCGAAATTAACGAAGATAGATCAGTGACAAAGACTTAAAACATCTTATTTTAGAGGCCTGAAAAGGAATTATAAGGGTGAAAAGATATTTATTGATTGAAAAAATTGCCTAAATATTGAATTATTGCCAAACTATAGTTTTAAATGTCTGTTAATCTTAAATGCTTAGCAATTTATTTACGCATCTTCGGATGAAAAATTGTACACTGTTCTTTTTAACCCATGGTTTTATATAATTGAGTTTCTTCTTCTTATATTGTATGTCTGGGTTGTTTCAAAATCTCCCAGCGTATGATTCAACCATTGCATCATCGCAAAAAAGACCAAGGGCCACACTGGGCCACTTATACCAACATTTCGCAGTACTAAAAAGACTGAGAAATCATTGAAGCAATTCAATAGTAATATCCTGCGCGGTTTTAAATTTTCAGGACTTCACATCAGTAAGTGACAATGACCCATGGCTAGATTGATCCTCGCGTATTACTGTCGATCACTTTCCTAAGTCTTAAAATCATTTCGACAATAAAATTTTAAAGTTTTAAAACAGTTCTACCATTTTTAAGCAATAGAAACAATTTTGATCACCAGGCGTCGCTTGTGGCACTGCAGTATCCAACGTTAATTCTGTCTTTCAACCTCATTCTCCACGCGTTTTAAAGATTTCTCTCTAAAATATCAATATATTCTCCTAAATTGGTATCGGAATGGCACTTCTAAATAATTTTATTTAATTTTAACAGTTTAATCATCATTTATAAACCTCTCTACTTCCGGTAGATCTCAGTGTTCTCGAAGTCGTTTTCGTCTTCGAACTGAAGTCCCGCCCCCTTCTCGCTTCTCTGTCCATTGCTATATATGCTTCTTACCGTACTGCTACAGCGTCCAATGGCAATGCCAGCTTTCATAACGACATAACTCATAATCGACAATCAGTAATTTATTTGCATTCAACCTCTTTTGCATCACTTTCGTAATAAATACTAGGTGGGGCAAAATATACTTTACAATTTTAAATGAATGCAATTTATAATGTTTTACAGCAAAATGCATTTATTTATACGTTTGATACACATAGTTCGAAATATTTTTGGAGCTCCAATTCGCAATTATTGGCTCTTTCAGTCACATTTTTCGTATTAGTTTGTCATAGCTCTTGCTGAATCTCTTGACGGATGTTGATCTTGAGCGAAGCAATTGTTTTAGGATAATTAGTAAAAACTCGATCTTTAAGGTACCCCCAGAGAAAAATAAAAGTACAGTGAGATCAGAGGAGCGTGAGGACTAATTCTAGGTTCCCAGAGCAACGGTTTACA
>BMAW01022856.1:215746-230638 GCA_019974015.1 Nephila pilipes
TTTTATTCAATAGTTTTATATTTCTGAAGTAAGCAAACAAATTAAAACTAAGATTAGAAAAAAGAGAAATTAATGAGATTTATGGATTGTATGAAATTAAAAAATCTTGAAAATTAGGTTCGAAAGAGGATTGATGCATTCTCGAATCTGGAGTTGAGTTTAATTTGCTTCGATATTTATTTTTTATGCAAGTTACGTGTGTTCCAGCGACGCAACAACCCTTTGTTCTTCTAGTGCGGTGCGAGCGAGAAGATTAGACGATCCTGTGACATTGGGCTATTCGCGGTTTCTCTTCACTAACCTTAGGGACTTTCAATTTAGATTGATTGCTTTCGCTAAACAACCTTTGCCCAACCAAAAATGAAACGTGATGAAGAATGTAATATGCAAAGCAGTTAGGAATGAAGTGAAGCGGTTAAATTAAGAAGTATATAAACTCCATCTGAAGGAGTAGAGAAAGAGAGGAGAAGGAGGATCAGAGAGGCGTTGCAACGAGAGGAGGTAGAATCTAAATGCTATAGTATTGAAAGGCTGATTCAAGGATTAGAGTTGAGATCCGAGTGTAACTCACTCGGATTGAGAATTGTTCTAGTATTTTCAACAGTTGTTCCAGATTCAGAATTGCAGTTGGTAAGAAGCTGTTAGATTATTATTGGTGGGTTGAATTAAAGTGATAATAAACTTAACCTGGAGAGCTATATTAGTATTGTCTTAATGGATATATATTAATAAATGTTGAAAGCTGTTTTGGTGGTTCTGTAATTATTGGAGTCGTATTGTTTAATATTAGATATTAGTGATGGCACAAGATAACATCCGAGGTAATCGGATGTTACAATCCTTCCAGCGGACACAACCTCTCTTTCATCGAAGATTTTACAGATCATTGATTGATTTTTAGAGATTTTGAGCAGCAAAGGCTATTATCCTTGATTTTATTGATGAGAGGTCAATATTATAACTGATAATATTAGTAAAAATATCTACCTTCTTTTTTTAAAAGTATTTTGTTCTCTTTTAGCTCGGTGACCACCCTTACTGTTTTCTTTTCACGTATCCCCAATGACCTCTCAAATACTCCAGTTTGGAACAGCTGTTTCAGAGAACGGCGTCGAGTCAATGTTTCTGGTTATCCTCAACAAGATCAAGTCTGAGTTGGCTTCCAATCAAGTGATGTCTTCCAATTCTTGAAGTACCTTTCACAATTCTTTGTTAATCAACGTTTAACCAAAGCCAATATCATAGGCCTTGAACGAGATCTTTTTAAATGAAAATGAAATGAGAGAGCAAGGACACCTTTATTTGCATAGTTACATCGGATAATTTTCACACATCGTTCCGTTAATGTTTATTTTTCCATAATTAAAGTTTCAAGTCTTGCTTTTTAGGATTCTGAAAATAAACAATGGGAAAAAAGAAATTAATTTTTACAAAGGTTGGTCATATTTTAAATTGTTAAGTGACTTTTGACACACGCTGTACTTAGATGATGACAACGTACACATTAAATCTTACATTTAATATCAGTATTTAATAAGTTATCAGAAATCATGAAACGTAAACGAATTTTTTAAAATAATAATTAAGTTTTCAAAGAGCGATTTACAAGTATATTGATACTTTTATGTTAACAAATCAAAATAAAACTATTTTTTTAAAAACTAAAATCTGAAATAGATAGTGAAAATGAAACAATAAAAATATAATTCGAAATACACCGCAAAACATCTGTTTGTTTAAATCGCATAATTCACACAAGTTTCGTTCGCAATATAAAATTCAAGCAATAAAATTAAAATGAGATTTTAATTATTGAAATTTCACTTAAAGGATCGAAACATCAACCTTAGATTGTTGCTTAGAGCGAGAAAATAATTCATAAAAGCATTGTCAATGCGATTCCAAATATGGTAAACGTAATTTTTCTGTTCCATACACAGGCGATGGACTCCTAATTTAGATTTGATCAATTGCCACTTTGCAACATATCTTCCATGCAAATCAATGTAATTAGCTCTCTGCATGATGATAAATGTTATATCATTAAAGATAAACGCTAATAGATTAAACAACGTTTAAGGGTCTTCACGTGTTTGCAGCACGTGAATGCTCTGTGCTCTTGAAGTCGAAGCGATGGAGCGGAAGTGACGTCATTCAGACATCCTCTCGGAGAAGTTCAAGAGAAAAAAAAATTCATGTTTAAAAACAGGTGTTTTTAGATTAATGACGACATATTTTATCAACCAGAGTTTCAGATATCAAAAATAACAAACATTATGTTACGCCTTTTAATAATCACCATACGAGAGATAATTTATTTTATATTTTGTGAACAATAACAATTCAAGTCTAATAGTATTTTTTTTATTAATATGTTATCTAATCCCTTAACGCATATTATAAACAGGTTTCGGAACAATTATGCTGTTTCCTATACATTGTTGGGAGCTCGCAACGTATTTATTTTCATAAAAAACACGCTAGTGTAATGGTTCTCCTAACTTAACGTAACGGTTGTTATAAAATGTTACGGTTCATCCCAGAGATATTTTGTTTCAAATGTGGCTTCCTATTATTAAGTTTTCTTTTTGATTTTGATGATTAAGTCTTTCAGCTGGTGGTTGAATTATTTATTTCAGGAAACATAGGCACATGTGCGTAATGCTACACAAAGGGGAGACGTATTTCAGATTGTATTTTTAGGAAGATTTATTTTTACTTAGTTTTCATAATTTTCAAAGGGACAAAAAAATTTCTTCCCATTGATCTAATATATTATCGATCGTGAAAGCAATTGTTAAACATTTTTCTTTACAATTCAGAATTTGATGAATGTTGATTATAAATAGCGGAAGTTGTATAAGTAATTACATAAATATTAATTTTAAATAGACATAATTGTTAAATTTTTTACTATGAATTCATATTAAATTACATATTACAGATAGTAAAAAACCAAAATTAAAATTAATTAATATAAAAACTATTAAATTACAAATTTTGTAAAAAAAACATATAGTAAAATAAAAACAAATCATTAAAGTTGAAAATCGATCATCTGTAATATAAAGAATTCGAAGTATTATGATGTAAAAAAAGTCATTAAATTGTTGAAAATATAATATTACAAAACTTTCAAGAATATATATTAAGATATAAATAACTAAAAAATAAAAAAAAAATGAAGCAAATAGTTTAAAAAAAAATACTATAAAATTGAAAAAAATAAAAACCTTAACGACACATATGAAGTATATATCTCAGTAGAAAATAATGAAGAAAATGAATTCAAAAATGGTGATAAAGTAATTTTAATATTGTTTCATGTTTGGAACTGAGAATAGCGAACTTATATTGATATTACGGATCCAAACATCTCACTTCAGGAATTATATTATAACACACACATACACAAAATAGTATAACACTAAAAACAACCAGAAATCCCTATTGAAAACCATAATTCAATTATTGAAGAAAAAAAAAGAAAGAAAAAAAAAGAAGTATACACAAAGAAAACAAATTCATTTAAACCAAAGTAAATTTACGTAGTCCATTGAAAAATATCAATACATAATTAAACACTCTGTTAGGTAATTGTTATTTAAAAAGAGTTATAAAATCTTTACCTCTAAAAGCACATGTGATGCTAATCTTAAGCCTTTTTTCCAATATGCCGCGATAATGCTTCATTATATATATATATATATAAGGCAAAATACAGAAAATAGAAAACATTCAATCAAATATTCGCAACAAATTTAGTTGTAAATTTGTACAAAGGAGGTATCGGATAGGTCCTAAACAGTGCCGTCCCCTCCTATCCAGTCAATCAACTCCGAAAAATTCCCTGGAAAAGTTTAGATTTTATTGAAAGAGATGTCAGGGGTTGATTCTGAATTTTTTTTTTTAAAAAAAAGATAATAACTTCTTTAGAACATATGCTTTCTCTAGAATATTGATTTCTGGACAATATTTCCGTAACTTAAGTTAAAAATGCATCGAGCTAAAATTCTCATTCGAAAAAACATCGATTTGTAATTTAGTAATATTCTAAATAAATATATTACTAAATTATATAGTTATATTTTCCACCACAAAGAGCTCAATGTTTGTTTTTTTCTTCTTATAAAATGCTTACATTTTATTTTTCCATAAAAATTCGAATATAATGTAAAAAACTAATTCAAAATTTGAGAAGTCTTGATATTCGATATTTGAAAAAATAATATGTATTTATATCTCATGCAATGTTATTTAAACAAAATTAAAATAATTTTTATTTATTTTATATAAACAACTAAATCCAGAAATTAAATCCAGCAAATTATAATAAAATGAGTTTTCAGTTATATGTGTATTAAAACTATTTTCTATTATATATGTAATTTATCACTGTATTATGAAATTTTAAAACGAATCAATTAATATCGAATAATCTTCAAAAACATTTATTTAATTTTCTTGAAAAGTTCAGTCAACACATCAGCCATTACTAATTAAATTTAGTTGACTGTTTTAATCTTAGATCATAATTTCGAAATACGATTTACGTTTCAGGTCAAAAAGATCTTATTGAAACATTATATGAACAAATTAATGTGTCTTAATGAATTGTTGCAGAACGTTGGTTTAATGCAATTTGAAACCTTTTTGAAATTTCCATTCTTGTAGCAAATAGGGGAAATCGACCTGTTCTAACCAGTTCTGTAGAATCTTTTCCTTAAAATTTTCCGGTTCGGCGAACCGATTAGTAAAAGATATTTGTATAATTCTTTGTGTGTTGAGTATTTCGTGAAATTATGGCGTTAATTCTTCATAGCACTCAGTTTATTCAAAACCAACCAACCATCAAACTAATTTCAGTCAAAAATTTTATGCCCCTTATAGTTACTACCACCACATGAAACAAAATTCATGGAGTGTAATTTTAATTTCATGTTTATTAAATACATTGAATGTCATTCAACTTGAGAGAAAATAGCAGTGATTGATGAGAAAATCTAATTTGTTAATTTTTTTGTAAAACCATAAAATTATCAATTACAAGGCGAGCCAAAAGTCATTTTACAATTTAAAATGGGAATTACTTTAGTGAAGATTATTAATTTTGGGGGACAATGTTTTCAGAAAATGCGTATCAACACTTTGGATTTCAATAATGGAAAAATACACAACTGAGTGAAAAAGTGTGCCCAATAAATAACGTGTGAAAAATATACATTATTACTATACGTATAATGATTCCCTTACACACGCAAATAGGGCAAATGTGTGCCACTTTCATTGAAGAAGATATTCTTCTGGATCTTATTAAACGTATCCAAACACAACGGTCTGTCAAAGGTATTCCAAGACAGTTAATCTAGAGCAAAAGAGATTATTTTGAACCCTCGATCGGTCGGTCTGGAGAAAACTTGTCCGACCGCTTTTTGCACCGCTCTTAGCTGCTGGGCCAAAAGGGATTCCCCTATGGGCTAGTAATTCAGGCGTTTTAACTTCTGGCATTGTTGTGGAAGAGAGCCACCGCATACTCCCCCTCCAGTATCATTGCAATGATACGAAGAAAACATTCTGAATGATATTTGCAGAGAATGTCGCTTTTCTAGCGATTACTACCTTTGATATTCATTGCGTTTCGTTTCATTCTATTGCATTGCGTTTCGTTTTTGACAGTTTCCGTTTGGCATCATCAGCTGTGTCTATTTGAGTGGCGGGTCTCGTTGACACGTACGCCGTAGCCGATATATTACAAGTTGCGAATATTCGTGGTTGTTTTAGAAAGATTTTCAGGGACAAGTCTTTTTGTGCACATGCAACCAATAATTCTAGGCTCTGCTGCCTTCTACTGTTCTAGTTCTGGGTCACGACTTCGGTGGGTGGGTTTTACAAAGCCACAATGGAAATGCTTTTTCTATCCCGTGGCGGCAGAGTTTGGTTGACCTTGCGCATTGGTGGCGTTTCGAATCGAAAAACTTGGGTTCAAAGAAAACTTGTCCGGTCTCTTTTTGCAGTGCTCTTATCAACTAGACCAAGAGGGATTCCCCCGTCGGACTAGTTATTAAGGCGTTTTAACTTCTGTCGCCGTTATTGAAGAGAGTAGCCGCAAGCTGGAAGCCCCCACTCTGCTTTCGGCCAGGCCAATCTTAATTGTGTCGAAAAAAAAGAGTCATTTTCAAAGGCTCAGAATTTTCTTGATCACACATTCTAGATTTTGCAAGTTACTTTGTTAATAGAGCTCGTCTAAGCGATATTGTTTTCCATATCTGTAGTTCGAAAAAATTTATATCATACATATAAATAAGCATGTCATGTTACAAAACATTAAAAATTATATTTATTTGACAATGTAAAGTGATTTTCACCCGACCCTGTTCTTGATATACCTTCGTTTTGTTTTTGTCTATATTAAGCAAAAAACTCTGATAATTTGTTCAACACAATCGAATTATTGTATATATAATATTTTAGATCACTATTTACAGTAACGAAACTTAAAATTTTAACTGGTTAAAACAATAGCTTGAAATATAAGGATTTCTCATTTAATTTTTGAAATTATTAGGTATATATAATGCTACGTTATAAGCCTTTCTGTATGGAGAGGAATGACGGTAGTTCTGAGATTGAATCAAATGCAAAACAACATTTTCGAAACGATTGCATCAGATTTTGGAAATATCTAGATCATTGTTATGTCTGTACACACGCAGAGATTGCAGTTTCCGCTTTCTCAAAATCGTCAGTTTGCATCATTTTTAGATTCGGTATCAAAATATTTACTCAGAGTCATTCTGACCTCCAAATGTTCCATTCGATTCTATTTCATCTATGCTGTTAACAATCTTCAAAAAATAATTTCGCATATAGTTTCTAATATAAAAAGAAGAACATGTTAGAGTTCCAAACGCCGAGTTGACGACAGAATTGATGCCATTTTTACATAAGAATTTACTCAAATATTTTTTTTTAACAAGGCAGATGAAAATGAAGCTTGTTGAGAATTAATTATTTTAATTAATGCCACCTATTACTAAAGAAAATTCTTTCAATGATGTTAGAAATCTTTTACATGGCATCTAATTATTATATTATTCGACAATATGTAATATTATTTCTGTTTATAAATGATATATCATAATTTAAAGATTGGTGGGGAAGGGTATTTCTTCAGAAACCTTCATTAATTTAATTAATGAATTGTTAACTGTAGTCTCTTTCGGATGGACTTCATTGATTTCATGTGAATACAATGGTCTAAATCTGAAATGAAAAGAAGGAATTCCACATGATCAACATAACGATCACGAATTTAAAATGGCTTATAAACTGGAGCTTTGAGGGAAAAAAACGTATATAATTCCAGTTTAACGCATTAAATGTCTACTTTTTACCCATTAAAAAAAAAAAGAAAGAAAAATCATTGCAAGCATAAACTTCTATAGTGAGATAACGCAATTTTTTGCCACACACTTAAATTTCGGTTTTGATATATAGCCGGCAACAATCCAATAGTATTTTTTCACGTTCTGTAGGTTACATTTTCTTTTCTTTTCTTTTTTTTTTTTTCTTCTAATTTTTGTACTCACTACGAAACTGCTTTGAGAAGATTTCTCAGCTATTATTTTTAAGAGCAATATTTGTAAAATATTGTAATAAGTAATGGAATAAAAATTTTCAGCGTAATAATCTGTATTGCTTTCATATGTAATGACGAAACATGTTTAATTTTGACACTTTAGACAAAATGTTTAGGAATCTATAATAGTGAGGAAAATTTATCATCGTGCGATTGTGAAAGCTATCGAAAAATGTTCGGCGGCCGGTGGTTTTCTGACCCCGAGGAGGGGGAGAGAGTGGGTCGCTTTTTGTCATGCCTTAACCTACTAGGCTAAAGAGAACGCCCTATTCGGGCTAGTTAGTACGGCGTTTTAGCTTCTGGCGCTGTTATAGAAGAAAGTCGCTGCTGAACGAAGCATCGGTGGATGTTTTCCGACCTCGTGCCCCGTGGAGGGAGAGAGAATGAGTTGCTGACCTTGATGCGGCAGCGTTGCTTCGAACCCTGGTCCGGTGGGTCCGAAGAAAAGTTGACCGGTCGCTTTTTGATGTGCCTCTACCAACTAGGCTGAGAAGCTGTCTTATTTGGCGAGTTAGTAAGGTATTTTAACTTATGGTGCTGTTGTAGAAGACAGTCGCTGCAAATGTAATACCGCAACGTTGAAGAACAGGACTCAAATTGGAACACTTTTGCCGATGAAAAAAGGCTCAAACATTCATATTTTATTTTCTAATTTCTCTGCCTTTTAAAGATCATAATATTTTGTATTACTACTCGTTTGTGAATGTATCAATCTATTGTTTGAGGTATGAATGTTTCGTCTCTTTTTAATACCGTTATTTGAAATAGATTTTAAATTATATGAGTTTAAAATTAAAATTGTTTATCATTTGAATATTCCTAAATTTTAAAAGTTCTCTATAACAGATGTGTTCATCTACACTATCTTTGGAAGCCACATTTCAGAAAGGAATATTTGAAAGACCAGTTTGTTTAGTATACCCTGATGGAAATTATAAGATTTCACCACAGATTGCACTTCATTCCCCCCCCCCCAAAAAAAAAAAAAAAAACGGCACGATTTATCGAATTTTCGCCAAGGACAGTTTTTCTAAGACAAAACTGGTTCATCTATACATGATTTGGAAACAAATTCCGATACAAAAGTACCCTAAAACCCAAAAGTGAGCCGAGACTAATCTCTGTTTTCGTTTTTTTTTTTTTTTTTTCGTATTGTTGTGAGTATTTGTATTCAACCACTAAATTTATTGCAAATGAGCGTCGATTTGTTTAAACTGATTTACTTTCGACCGAGCTTGAGTGAACTGCCCAAATATATCACCAATCAAACTTTCAGCAGCCAACTTTTAAGACGGACAAAAAAAAAAAAAAAAAGCAACCATCTGTATAAACCAATATATCTCTTCGTATCATCACGATGATACTGGAGGGGGAGTATGCAGCGACTCTCTTCTACAACAACGCCAAAAGTTAAAACGCCGAACTTAACTAGCCAGGTGAGACGTCTTTTCAGCCTATCCTTCGGACCTTCTGGACCAGGGTCCGAAACAACGCAGCCGTATCAAGGTCAATTCATTCTCTCCCCCTCCACGGGGTCGAAAACCATCCTCCGATGTTACGTCCAGCACCGAAAATTTATATAAAAGTTGGAAAATTTTCAGAAATGCGTGTAGAATCTGTGACAATTTACAACTGACTCGTTAACTAATGTCGCTATTTCTTTTTAAAAAAATATTTTCGTTTCTTAATATATTCAATTCATAAATTGATGTCTTCGAATCTATGAAGGCAGAACGACTTGCACGTAATAATTCTTTTATTTAATAAATATTGTTGTTGTTACAAATAATTTGGCTTGAGTGAATTTATAGAATCTCAGTTCGGATAGGTTTTTTTTTTTTTTTTTAATATTAGCAAAAACGGTTCTTGGATAAGAATGCTCTCGAAAAAAAGTATTCTAGTGCGTTGCAGTTGTGTTTTCCTGAAGTAATTGGGCAATAATCGAGTCAACTTCACGGTCAACTTTCAATGACCTTGAAGCCAACCACGGTTGACTTCTTGGTCACCTTTGTTTCATAAAAAAAAAATTTTTTTTTAGTTTGCTGCTGTGCAGTAGAGATTCTTCCTCAAACTCTCTGTTGGTACCAGGCTTGCCAGCAATCGGGCTCTTTATCTGATTTTTTACTGTATTTGTAAAGCTAGTTCGCCATTTATTTTTATTAAACAAGTAAGATAAAAAAAATTTTAATTCAATTCCTACTTAGGTCAACAAATTTTTTTTTATTTTATTTACTCTTTATTAAATAATTACAATAAATATAAATATGATATACATATGACAGAATCACAATATTAAGTGGCAAAAGGAAAAATTTTCCAGCAATCTATACGCTTCGTCACTGACGGTATTTATTCCTAAATTTATATCCTGCTCAATATCTTATATACGAGAAATTTTTTCTCCCCTATAAAACTAAAATTAATTATTTGAAAATCAAATAAAAAAAGTTTTACATTTCAACAAAATTCGATCCTAAGGCATGAAAACTCTACGCCGACGCTCTATCAATTTTACCATTGCAAGACAAAGGACACAATAGAAGCATTGGTTTGTTTCTTAATTCATCCGATGAATTAAATGGTTGAAATGCATTTTAGCCCCATCACCCTTGGCGACAGGAATTATTTAGAGGTATTTTGCCAAATGTGGCTAACTCAGTTCGCTTCGGGGACTTTACGTTCGGCCAAAAAAAATCGCCATGTTTGGCAATTTTCGAAATCGCGCCAAGTGGTAGGGCTCAACTGCATTTTCAGCAATTAAATTTAATTAAATGAATTAATATTTGAAAAAACTGTATTAACATCGAGTGTCATCCACTACAAGTTTAAAACAATGTATTTGAACTTGAGTGGATGAACAAAAAATATTTTATTAAAGATTGAAAATTTGAACAAGATATATATAGAGAGAGTGTGAGCTAATAGTAGGAACTTAAAAATGCTTAACATTTTCTGTAAGATTGTATTTGTTTGTCTAAATAATTCAGCCAACTTGCTTGTCTTAGAAATTATAAGTAGTGAAAAGAATTTTCTAACAATTTGAAACGTAATGTGACTTGTGTGATTTGATACTTGTTACATAATTCTGTTTCTTACAATAATTTTCTATTGCTGTGATAGTTACAATGATGTTGCAACATTTCCTTTACAAATGCAAAGTTGTCCATGTTATCCATATGAAGAGGAGCAGTTGAAAAGTATTTTGTGGAAAAAGTTTAATTTTAATTTATAAAAACAATTAATGCAATTATTGTAATAAATAATATTCATTTTAATATAAGTATTAATTATGAACTAAATATCTTAAAATTATTATTTGCATTCGTTTAATTGCCACTTATCTCAAATTAAAATAATTTTTCCAGTTTATTAATAGCTAAAAAGGACATAGAAAAAAATAAGTAACATTATTTGACTGTTTGGTATTAAAATTGCGCTTTTGAAAAAAATGTGTTTCGAAAAATAGTATTCACATACGCAGATTGTTGGATATTTTGCATCTTCTTTTGCGAAAAGTATATAAAATATGAGAAATTTTCAGTTTTACTTAATTTTTCATTCGTAGCATAGGTTATGTATAATGTTTCTTGTATTCAAAAGAAAAACGACACACAGACCAAACAATATAAATTTCTTAATATAAATATATATGTGTCCCGTTTTTCTGGACAATCCTATAAACAATTAATTGTTCATACGGTTGTTAAGAAACAAACTTAAGCATGCCTTAATTTCTTAGCCTTTTTTTTCCTTCTCTTTTATTGATTAAATCACAAATTTATTCCCATAAACTTCAGGCATTACGGTTCGAAAAATAAAGTCATGTTTTGCTTGCAGTAAAGTTAAATTATCCGACTTTTTCCCCTTCAGACAATTATAAAATGCCCATCTCTTTCTTAAAGTAATGTCTAGCGTTAGAAATATTTCATAACTGCCGTATTATAGGCTTATTTTCAATTTTCACCAATAAAAGTCATTAACCTCTTTACAGTTTCATACAATGTTTGAACGCAAGCTACATCAAACTATTGTTTACTTCTCTATACATGCAATTGCGATAGCCAACACGGCAGCACCAAACCTTACATCACCAGAATTCACCGAAATTAACACGAAAGATTACGTCTTAACCCAGTAACGCCGACTCAATGTTTACACCGGCGGCATTCCTCCTACGAATACATTTCACAACAGAGACGTAAACAGCAACTTATTTTTTGTTTCGATTGCTTTTTCATTCCATTCCATTCCTTCCCTTGCCGCACCGTTACTCCTCGCGGCTAGTCAAACAATGATACATCATCATAATCATTATTCCTCATGTTCGAATCTTCATCATTTCCATATAAGCCGACGCTACGCAGCTGAAGGGAGAACGCAGTTGGGTATTGACCTTGAAATAGGCAAATACGAAGTCAAAATAGACGTCTCTTCGTTCGGCCTTCAACTCGAAGCACTTCCTCTGCAAGAGATAAACAACCTGGGACGTGCCAACTTCTCCGTAACCGGCACCTTTTTTTTTTTTTTCTTCTTCTTTATTTTGTAAAAGAGATAGAGGCCAATGGCTGTCTACGTTGTTTTTGTGTTCAAGATAAACGGACGGAGATAAAGACTGGGATGTGTTTGGGGTAGTTTCTGGATGGTTATGTAAGGGATAATAATTAGTCCTTGAGTCTGACCGGTGATATAATGGGGATGGAGTATATATATATATGTGTGTGTGTGTGAGTGTTTTCTTCTAACAATGTACATGTTCTATCTCAGACCCACATGATCAAACATGTGATGATTTGTCTGAAATATTTTTCGGCTTACAAGATTTTTCTCTCAAAGCTTCCGATGAATTGATTTATAATTTCTTTACAGAATGAAGTATAATTTAAGATATAGACTGATGGTACCTTAATTTAAGTTTAATCAGGAATTCAAACAATGAATGAAAATATAGCGCAAAATCTACCTATATTTTTAAGCAATTGTGGTAAATCGGCCAAATGACTGTGTTGCCCCCCCCTAGCTTCCATACCTTCCCAAACTAAACACTGCGAGCAACGATAGATTTAACACGTAATCCGGATCTTTAGTAGTATCAGGACTCGAATTTACGACTCGCCGGAAACAACACGGGCCATAAGCTACATGTTGACTACACGGGACCACGGTCGCAAATAAATTGCGAGTTTATCATTTTTGATACTTTCAAGGAACCCCAATAGTATTTTTGTGATTATTATCATTTTTTTTTCGGTGTCACAAACGCCACGCCAACGACATTTGTATTTATTTGCTTCAGATTTCCTTTCCCTGTAACTGTAATACAAGATCCATTGTATTTAATAAACTTACCTTTTAAATTATGACTTATTAACGTCGCATTGAGAAGCAGCACGAAAGCTTCCGGAGACTGGTCTCGTAAAACACCAGTCAGCAATGCCGAATAGGAAGGGGAGACAGATTTGAATAAGAAACTCGCCAAATTCAGTGACGCAACTAGATGGCCCTAGACAAATCGGGAAGGTGTGAGAAATTATTTTGATAGCGCGTGTGTGTATGAAACGATATGTATCAGTTAGTGCATCTAGAGAATTTGTTATTTCTTGCATAAACAATATTGTGCTTACGAATTAGTACCTGGAATATATACGTTTTAGAGAACCAGTTTCGGGCCAGAAACTTCTCTGTTGAAAGTAGGTAAATCGAAAAGGAAATAACATGAGAGAGAGGGTTTGAATCTACGAACTTTGAATTGTTGACTACAGCGTATTCATATGTGATTATGTTAACTGCTTCCAGATAAAAGGAAAGTTTTTGTATTTGCTGGAGAGTCCCAGAAAAAAGATTTAGATTTTTTACATCTTATATATATATATAAGATGTAAAAAACACCAGAAAATTTTTAGAGGAAACATATAACAGAAAATGAGCTTTAAAAATTGAACTATCGTCCTTTACTGCCAGCGTGTATTGAAAGTTTGATTAATTATTTTAATAAAATTTATTAGAAATAAGTAATGCAGCAATAATTAACTTTTTCTAATTTCTATTATTATATTATAGAGTGCTAATAATAATATAATAACAATATTTATTTATAATTACATAAAAATATTATATATTCACCAATAGCCCTCGTGTTGCCTATAATGCGAAGTTAAATAAAACCAATCAAACATTCAATAAAAATATTATAATTATTCTTACAGTCATTATATTATAATTAGCACTATAATTTTTTATGCAAATCATGTGTAATATATATTATTAAATGAACGTATGTAAAGCTACGTAAAATTAGAATTATCAGTATATGAAAGTTGTAAATGTAAGGTTTGAATCTTTTCAGGGTCTAAAAATGTCTCATAAATAAACGTTACTAAATCGTAGGTTAACTTATCTGCCTAGCTTGTAACCACGGCAACGCCTAAGCCTGGAACTATTTTGGGCAACACTTACGTCTTTACAAATTGGAGCTCACTTATCAAGTGAAAGTGAGACATGTTTTATCTTGAATATCCCGCCTCAATAAAAGTGAGGAAAGGAAACTATATTTTCCCCGTTTCTGCAGTATATGTTCTTATTTATTGAGAATCAAAGATTCTGTTGGGCGAAAATTTAAATATTATAAGGACAAAAAAAATTTGTCTATGTATATATACATATAATACCAGAAGTACATAATTTAATAATAAATAAATAATTGAGACCTAATAATCTCAAAAGAATATACAATATAAAACGCTAATGCTAATTTTTTATTGCGTGATTTTATATAATATAAAATTATAAATCAGAAGAGTAGAAAAAAAACCGAAATATCAAGAAATTTGAATTTTTCTTAAGAAATCTAAAACGTTTTGGAAAATATAAAAAAGGAAAATAATATATTTATTGTTGTAACAGGCTTTGGACTGTAACGCTGGGTTATTCTGGAATCATAGGCGTAACTATCCCCATCAGCAAAATATATTATTAAAAAAATGTTATAGCACCAAAAAAATATTAATTGAAAAAGTTTTCAATTTTTTTTTTATTTATTTATATTTTTTGGTGTTATAACCATGGTGTGCTGTTACGTATTGGTAAAAACAATTATATGTAATTATTTCAAAGTCTTGAATATTAAAAAAAAAAAAATGTCGAGTTAAACAAAAGTGACCGAGGGCAGTGATCAGAAAATTATAAGGGTTATTCAGGAAGTAAGAGCAGCGAGTCTACGACTCTCGAAGAGAATTTTTTTTCCAACGAAGTTGGCA
>BMAW01022856.1:235638-271141 GCA_019974015.1 Nephila pilipes
TTTCACTTTGTTTACCTGTGACTTTTTCGTCGGTTTGCGAAACGCTTGAGGCTATTTGATGAGTTAAATAATGAGTTTTAAGTAATATTTAACCACGTGGGATTAAATTCAATTATTCATTCTCATTATTTTTTGAAGAGAAAAATCTGAATACAGGTTTTTGGAAATTAACTGGATAATGAATGTCACTTACTACTCCAAATATCATTCTAGAACAATAATTATATAGGAGCGTTTCGTAACTTCTCCCTGTGTTTTGAAATTCCACTAACGGTCGAAATTGCCTAGTGGTTATGACCGTCGTTGCTCCTGTACAATCACGAGTTCGAGTCCTGATTGTATATTCTCAAAACCCGTGTGGTGACCGGGAATGACAGAATAGTCCCACTGTAGCTCATGCCTGCCGTAAGAGCAACTCAATTAGGTACCCAGCGTCTGGGGGTATATCAGGAGAACTCAGGGACTTGCCTTCTTTAGGAAAGTACGGGGATCATGGCCCCGTGGCACTCTATTGATCTCTTTCTTTCCTTTGGGGTTTAATGTCTTTGGTAAACACGGGTGACGAACCCCCGGGTTACCCTAGCAATCCTCCTCTATTTTCGACCCTCCTTCTTGTCAACCAATTTGTGTCTTTCTCTCTCTCTTTCTTTCTTTTTTTTTTTTTTTTCAATTTCTTCACGTCTAGACCACAGTTAAATCTTGTTTGGCGCAGCATAGCCACATCTGGCTCTTGCGCCAATAAACTTTACTTTCACTCACACTCACTCAATGTATACTCTCAAATGTGTCAGTCGATTTCAATGGCGCAATAGGCGTCTATACAACGCAAAACAAGTTGTAACTACATTTTAAATGTTTGCAAAATGCAAAAGAAGGAAAAGCAAATTGGTTGACTAGAAGAAGAGTAGAGGATAGAGAAGGAACGTTGAGGTGCCCCGAGGGCGCGTTACCCGTGTTTACCAAAAATAGTAAACCCCATGTGAAAGAAAAAGATCACTATGTCATCTCGGGGTCATGAGTTCCCCTTTTACATGAGGAACGTTAGCCTCAAAGGAATCCTAGTGAAACTGATGCATGTTAAATTTGTCGAGGCTCGAAGTCTTCTCATTGAGATGGTGAGAAGTGGAGTACCAGATCAGGTGTCCTCCTGTTCCTTGACTGTTGTTCAGAACTATGAGATCTGTCGTCAACAGCTCTTGTCTTACTTCTGTGAAACTTTGGGTTATTCGCGATTTTCTCTTCACTATCCTTGGCGACTTTAATTGAAATTGATTGCATGAAATAACAATTTCTTCCCAACCAAAATGAAACGGGATTATGTTAATTTTGATGCAGGTGGAAATAAAGTGAAGTGATTCAGATATGATGGTATATAAGTAAATTGAAATTTAGAGGATTGAGGAAGAGTGTGGTTAACTCTGAGTACAGTTCTAGCAAGAGGCCGATAATATCAAGAGTAATTACTGGCTATAGCTATCCCAGAGGATCTGACGGCTAAAAGCAACCTCAACAGGAAGGGGTTTGGTAAGAGCGTATTACTTCAATAATATTGGAATTGGTGGGTTAATCTTCAGGCCCAGAGAGAGCTAAAACTCATTAGATATTATATTACAGTAACTGATAAATAAATAGTTGAGTTTGAACAGACTTGTGCGTGTCTTTGCATCAGTTATTGACTTTTAGAGTTGGTTATAATTACTTATACTATGGCACAAGAGTCGAGTAGAAGTAACACAACGTTACAAGTGTGATGTTAATTTATAAAATCCAAATCAAATGTGGAAAGTAAACAGTTAGAAAACTGTGGCATGGATGTAACAAAAAAGTATATATATGAAGAAAAATTATCTCTTTGAACTTGTAGCTATAACATTTATTACTAGATGAGATCACACATTGACAAAAGTTGCTTCTTAGATCGCTCCACATTCTCCATAAATTAATCAATCAAAGAGGCTTTTATAAAAATAGTTTTATAAATATCCACACATTTATGAAAATATCTTAGTCGAATAAAAGTATATAATCATCTACTTATTCGAAAAAAATGTAAAAGTTAATCAAAAAACACCCCATCCTTTTCAGGCTTAGATTCATTAGTTACGATACCTATAACTTTGATGTAAAACTTTTAATTATGGGAATCGTCAGAGGAGGAAAAAATAGTACATTACTTGCAGATGAGAAAAGACAACAAACGAGTGTTTTCTGATTATTTCACGTGAATATGTAAATTTTTTAGAAAAAACATTTTGGCAAAAAAATGTTTGATTGTTCTCTGTCTTCATCACCATTTTCATAGATCATTTATGTCATTTCAGCAATCAGAAAAAATAAAAATTCTTTTTTTCCCCACATCTGAAGGGATTATATTATGTTGAATAAATACGACAAAAGCTGGTGAAGGTGTTATAAAAATTGAAACGAAATTAACACTAAAATATTAATCAATTTTTTCAGTAAAAACGTTATAAAATTTTTTTTGTATTGTTTTCTGTTTTCATTACTGCACGTACATTCATGTATAATTTCAGCAGTAAAAAAATATATTTTGACAGTTTTTTTCCCGCTTCAGAAGAGGTTATATTATAACTAATGTGACCATTCGTCCTGTTTTGAGTGGAATCGTCCAGTTTTTATGGAGTCTGTCTGGTTGTCCCTCCGCACAGCTTCAAAATGTTCCATTTTCAGAAAGAGAACAACCTAATGTAACATTTTTTTTTTAAAAAAAGAAAAGAATGCGCTCGTAGATAGCGTATTTTCTGTTATGAATAAATTATGGAACGATCAAAAACATAGTTGCGAGTTGCAGCTCTTAAAGATATGCTAATTACCAAAGTAAATGTTAAGATATCCTGTCAAGAATTTCATTCTTATTTGAAATCATCAAACATACTTAAGCAAATTAATTCTTCATAATTGATTTGTTTTATAAAATTCACACTAGAAGCAACACGAGGGCTATTGGCGACGGACCTCGTAATTTTGAACAACGGTCAAGTGACGAGGACGACACCTGAGCTGGCACCCCCTCTCCTAAATACCACACAACGCCAACGGGAGGACTTTGGGCCCCGACAGATTCAACGTGCATCAGTTCCGGCTACACGGCGGGTCTTTAGTGGCCAAGGCTCGAACCCGCGACTGAACGAAAACCACCGGCGAAGAATCTGAAATCATGATCTCAAGGCTATCGCTGCCACAGACCAGGTTTAACCTTCTCAGATCCAAGGTCATCTTTGAACCATGAATTTTAGAATAATTTGTATCAATCGGTTCTAAATGCATGATGTTAATTGATAAATACGACACCTGAGCTTGCACCTCCCTCTCCTAACTTCCACACCACTCCCACGGGAGGACTTTAAACCTCGATATATCTTAACACGCATCAGCCCCGGTTACCCGGTGAGTCTTGAGCGGCATCAGGGCTAGAACCCACGACTCGAGGAAAACCGCCGGCCACGAATCCGTTACAACCACTTACCGCGGCCACTTTGTCCTTCAGAAAAATATAAAATTACATAAATTATTTAATTCCACGCGTTCATTCCTATTTTTCTCAATAATAAATGACAACTATGAAAAAATACACGTTTTCTTTCATACACATACTAACAAAAATTAGCAGATATCCCGTTTAGAGAAAGAGAAGAAATGTAGTCCCGTTAATTATAATTAATTATAGTAAAAACAGATGAATACATTATAGACAAGGGAACATTATTAATGTTGAAACATGTATCAAACTCAATAAGTACATCGAGTTCGATTCTTCTGTAAATATCAGGAGGACAATGAAGTGAAAAGGTTCTCATCTGTTACCAGATAATTAAAAAAAAAAAAGAAGCAGAGATTGAAGAAAAATACTAAAAATCAAAACATATATATTTAATAATTTACTGCCGACGTGTGTCTGGTAAATAACGTAATAAAAAATATGAAATCTAAAAAAAATTGCTGTTTTTCAGATCTTCGTTGGCAAAACAGGAAGAGGGCAATCAAATGCTCACAATCGTCATGTTTGCAAACGGAATAAATTCTTTCAATCCAGCATTTTTTCCCTGATAAACAAACAAATCTATAAAGGAAATGAATTCTCTTATCACATCGCAGTACACAAAGTATCAGCTTTAAGGCAGACAGAGTGAACAAAGCTTATTTACGCAACATAAAACTAATTCTTGCGAGTATAACATAGACAAAGATGAATGTTGTTTACAACACTTCAAACAGAAGTGTTTATTTGACTTGTATGAAACGCGCCTTACTGATTTTCAGAAATTCGTACAACGACTGAAAATGTAAATCGTAAAGTTTTAATTTTTACTAAGATGCAACCGAGATATTTAGATAAACTTTATTCTGCATATTAATGGATCTTAATGTACATAATGTTGTAAATTGTAGCTATTAGTGTTGATTTGTTTAGTTTCAGGAAAATGTGGATAGAAGTAATTCGTGGCATCCTAAATTGTATGGCGTAACTCATACCGCCCCCCGCATCGTAGTTTCATGCTCAGACAAAATAACTTACATGAACAGGAAATCCTAACCTAATTATAAATATCGAATCGATATATCTGCTGCGTAATTTTAATTTCTTTATTTAACTTTTTTTTTGACGCCAAAATCTTACATTATTTAGAAGTAGGATATTTAAATCTACGTTCTTCAGGTAATTTGATAAAAAGCGAAAACATGACGTGAGGGCAAATTGACTGTGCGTGACTTTGTGCCCATACCCTTTCTGGATCCGTAGTGTCCCGGGGTATCGCATTGTTTTAATTTTTTACTAAGAAATATAATTGAAATACAAAATTAATTATTATTTTTTTTTATTTATTTATTTTTAAGATTTCTCTGCATAGATATCATACAAAGTTACGGAATTCTCCCAGCCAAAAACGTCGCGAACAATATTTCATGTGGAAGGGGGGTTCTCCCATTTGAACTCGTATCTCAAAATTATTTTCAGATTTCATTGTTTATTTTCTGAGGTGAAAATAATGTTTATTCGGAGTACGTGATTACGAATATTAATTTTTTTCTGAAAAAATAAAATATTCAGTATTAAAAAGTTTCGGTTTTAAAATTTCAGTATACAGCATGGGGGAGAAGGTTACAATCCCCATATATAGCGCTTCAAAGAATTCAGCGTTGACGGTTTTTCCTCCGATTACACATTCTTGGTGGATCGTACCGTTGCTAACAAAATACGCAATCAAAAGTGTTTTGATTCTTGACTTATTTGGGCGGCGTTTTGGGGAGCGAGGAGAACCGTCAACAGAATTTCATTGTTTGCCACACGTGATAATTACAATAGTGATAATAAGTGACTTTCGGAACATTCTAAGAATAGAATAACAATTAATAATTTGATTTTCCTTGCTGACTATTTCTTTTGTGGTATTTATTGAATTTCTGCAGAACTGATCATCAGTAGCAAAGCTAAGGTCCAAACAATACTTCTTATGATGCTTATTCGAAAGTAAATTTTTCTTCTAAAGCGTACATTTCGTTGATAAACTTTAAATTACTTTTCTCTTACTGATTTAGCAGAATTAGATTTTCACTGGGAAATTAGGTTTTATTTTAAGAGACTTCAAAGATTTTTCTTAAATTTTTTTTAAAAAAAAATCAGTTGCAGAAGGAAGCAACGCATTTTTGGGGGGATTTATTACAAAGTAGTCTCTTAAAATAAAAGTCATCTTCAATCTAGATTTTAAAATCAACACAAAAAAAAATGAGTTGTAGAAAGAGGGCATATTTTCTGAATTTTATGATATTAAGAATTCAAATGAGCAAAATTTTTACATTAGTGGTGTACAGGATAGGACGACTGCGATTTATTGGATTTACCTATTTTTCTTATGTAATGATTATTTTTGCAAGTCTTATAGAAATTAGGTCTCGATAAAGTAACACTCAAGTTAATGTTGTTTCCAATTCCTCGTGTTCCAAACAAGATTAGACCAAGTCCATCATGACTTTACCCCTTAAAAAAATCCAGCACCATTGAAGAATGTTCATATAACTAAATCAAATTTGTCCAGACCCACAAGCAAGAATATGATCCGGTGAAGCCCGATTTGATGTACATTTGAGACAAATGGTGTAAATTTCACTGTCATGGAACTACGGAACTTTGGAAATTGTTGATATTTGGTGCAAGACTTGGCTTGTGATTGGAGTTAAAGCTTTCTGTAGGTGAGGATCAGCATATGAGCTCTGATTGGACGATGCTGAGGTCGGTTAAATTTGGCACTTTGGAGGTATAGGTTTCGGTCAGAAAGGCGTTGAGAGACTGGTTCACCATTGGTTCTCTTCCTGCGGAGGGAAGCTTTCCTATTGGCTGCCCTGAGTTGCTGTGATACTATGGAGGGTGTATTAGTGTAAGTGGGTGTATATGGTAGAGATGTATAGAGTTAATCGTAGAATGAATAAATAAAAGTTTAATGAGTGTAAACATTAAATTAAAAAGTTATGGCGGGTTGTATGAGTCAAGAAGTACAGTGCGAGGTCTTTTAGTGTTTTCTCTGGGGGTGTAGTTATCTAAATTTATCATAATGATATTGTTGGTATGATTAAGAGAGGCGAAAATTTTTATTGCTATTTTTGAACGTATTTTCTTAAGGTGGGAATTTTAGTGGCTTTTGAAATTTCATTGTTTCTGGTGTACCAATTTGATTTCGGGATCATTCTGAGTGTTGAGCTTTGCACGTTTTCGAGAAGTTTAATGTTTGATTTTGCCGCATAGGCTCAAATGGGACTTGCATAAGTGATGATTGGTCTGAGAACGGAGGTGTACAGCAGCAATTTGTTTGGAAGAGACATTTCGGAATTCCGGCAAATTAGGAGATAAATACTACATCTTGTTCTATGGAATTTTTCTAGCGAGTATGTAATATGTTGTTTCCTTGTTAGTATTTTATCGAGTATAAGTCCGAGATATTTAGTTGTTTGAGACCACGGGATTTGTGTGTTGTAGAAGATAGGGAGGGGGGTGGGTTATAATTTCTTTTTCTGGAAAGCAAGACTGCTGCCGTATTTTTCGACATTAATCTTAATTTTCCAGTCATTGTAGTAATTTTCCAGCATTTTGAGGTGTTTGTTAAGTGCATATGTGACTGTTTTTACTGTCACGAAGAAACACTATCAAATTTATACGGCCTCTAAACAATTGTGCAAAAGGAGAGAATGCCATACTTTACTATATGACATCTTGACTTCATTTGCGATTTTTTGAATTAATACTAGTAAGAAATTAAAGGATTTTTTTTTACGATATTTTTGTTACAATTTCCATGAATATGACTTAATCAGTGCAACCATATGTCTATTTATGAGTGTTTGACAGCAAAGTATAAAAAAAACATTCCGGAAATAAAATAAATTGTAGACGTCACTAACGTGCGACAACTTTACAAGTTACGTACCAAATATGACGAGTTAACATCAAATTCGTACAAACCGTAGTACAAAAAAGGGAGAAAAACGTACTCCGGTAATGAAATCGACAACAAATGTCACGTGTTTCAGCATGCGAAGTCATAAAATAGTGTAAACAAATGACAGTCCGATTTACGTCCGTACGGACTTCCGACTAATCTGTCGGATCGGACTGAGGAATTTATAATCGTTGCTATAAGATTCTGAAAAATCTTAAGTTTCTTTTCCGCATTGAAAGAATTTTTTCTAATAATTTATTCTCTTTCTATGTAAATGTTCCTAAATAGCAAATATGGAATTCTGGTAATTTTTATCGTAGTACTCGTATTAATAGGAAGTTATGTCAAAGACATGATATGCATTAAGAACTTGTTCTTTTTTTTCAGTTTTTATTGCTAAAGATGCAAATGCTTAATTTTGTTATACATGGTAACAAAATATGTGCGATAATTTAATCTATTTCATTGAAGTGAATTACCTCGTTTCGAATTTTAAATTAATAATCTATATATTACTTGGTTTTATTCGATTATTTATTTTATTTTAGTATTGTTTTTATATTTTTATATTGATTGTTTATTGACATCGCACTCAGAATAATTCGATATAAAAACCAACGTTTTTAAAAACAACGTTTTTATATGGTGGCAAAGTTTATTAGAGAAAATTATTGATATATTAGTTAAAACTGTTAGTTATTTTTAACTTTAAAATTCACTTAAAAAGAGACATTTGTGAGAGTTTTAAAAGATTCATAATACTCATAAAATCAAAACATGTATTTGAAAGTTTGTAAGTCATTCTATTAAAAAAAAAATGGGAACCAGAATTCAGAAAAAATTATTGTGATAAGACATGGCGCCAAATATTGGAAACTTTCTTTCTTGCGAATGATTACTGACTAAAAGTCAGCAACCCTTACTATCTCGGAGATAGTAAAGGGGAGATAGTATCTCCCCTTTGTGAGTACAAAAGGTTTACGATACCGCATGCTGCGTGGGGAGTGCCCGGTGCTCCCAGAGGGGGAAAGAAATTTTTTCCTCAATCCTAAAAGCGCCTATAGGAAAGAATATTTTTACTTATTAAAATTATTGAAATATTAGTTAAAACTTGTCGCAAACGTCTAAATATTGCATTGTGAGGCGAGTACGAACGATTCCCAAAATTTCAAAGCTCTAGCTTGATGGGAAGTTGGTTAAATTAACGATCGAAAATTTGATGACACACACACACACTCACACACACACACACCAAGTGAAATTCAGAAAAACGTTGTAAATAAAAAACACGAGGTTATTGCAACGAATTTTGTTATTTCGATTACGATTCCTTGCCGTGGTTAATTCGTACCTCGGTCAAGGGACCAGGACGACACCTGAGGTGGCACCCCACTCTCCAAACTTTCACACCACGCCATCGGAGGACTTTGAGCCCCGATAGATTTAACGTGCAGCAAACTTCCCTTTTACACGACGGTTTTTAATGGCCCCGGGACTTGAAATTGCGATTCAATTGAAACGATACCGACAACAAGCTCGTGGCTATGACTACTCGACTAACACGTCTTAGACGTCTTCTGTTCATCGAAAATCTTTATATATCGAACCTTTTTCAGGGACCTTGAACTTCCCCTATCAAAATAATTTCTGTGTATCGAACAAAATTTCTATATATGAAATAAAAGTTTTTGCACAAAGTAATTCTATTTACCTTATGCGGTAAAATGATGATATTGAATTCGAGGTATTTTTATACACATGGACGAGAATTTAATTATGACTGATTACTTCACTTCAACGTTCATGATATATTGGAGGACTGTTGTGATCAAGCTGAAATCAAGGATGGTGATGGCGTCGATGATGAATTAAACGAAAAATTATCAAGAAAACAAATAACGGAAGTATTTCACACGGCTTGAGATTTATTCTTAATGTTCCTGAAGAAATTGTTACCTCTCGGAATAAAAGAGGACATCACTTTAAAACGGCTTCGGCAAAAAAATTATATTCAAGGAAACATTAGGAATTATTTTGTTCAAAAATAAGTGCAAGCTTCGCTTCGTTTTCGTATGTAATCATTCAGTTTTTGTTATATTGATGTTAAATTTGTATATAATATACATATTTGTACATTTGAAAAAAATAAATGTCTATGATAATTTATTGTTTTAGAGGTCTTCTTTACCACCAAAAATAAACTATACGTATTTGTTTTCGGTAAAAAAATTATGAAAATTTCCAATACGTATTTCTTTATAACGAAATATTTATACATTGATTTTTTTTAACCTTTTTAAATTGGATATATAAATCTGACTGTTCATACATACTTGAGGGCATCGCACAATTTTAATTATTACTAAGAAATAACTAAGATATTTGAACAAAAAAAAATTTCTGAATATTAATTGATCCTTATGTCCTTAATGTTATAAATTACAGCTCTTAATGTTGATTTGTTTAGTTTCAGAAAACTGTAGATTGAAGTAATCCTCAATACAAAGAGTTCGATCTGTTTTCTGCAATGGCGGTCTTCGACGGATCAAGAAACCCTGCGATAAATGTATAACTCTGGATGATGATTATGTAAAAAAGTTTTAAGAATAATAAATAAAAATGAAATTAATCAAATGAAATTAATTATATTCAGTTCATTTTTAGTAATAATTAAAACTTTGTGATACCACGGTTTTTACGAAACTGCAAGTTACTTCAGTCTGCGGCTCTCTGAAACCAAACAAATTAATATCAATTGCCGTAATTTACAACATTATGTACATAAAGATCAATTAATATGCAGAATTTTTTTTACTAAAATATATCAATTGTTTCTTAGTAATGCAGTAGTACCTCCAACACCCACCAAACCAGAAGTTAATCCTTTAAATAGACATGTCCTTTATTAAGACGTTAATACATATACTATTCAAAGAGACCGGGACCAGCAGAAATATTCCTTAAATAAAGGTGTCTCTTACAAAAAAAATTTCACTGTAATTACAACTTTAGGATACTCCCTCCTGTATATGCGTGTGTGTGTAACGATTAAACTTTAATTCATATTAGTTTCTCATAATAGTAATTTAATTTCCTAATATTTCCCATTCTCTCATTTAAAAGTAAAGCGTCTTTCTTATTTCCTGATACCATTCCTTTTTAACTTTAATTTATGGAATCGCGCATTCTTATAAAATAACTGAATATGCAGACCCAACGGCTTCTGACCTGTAACAATGATCTCATCCGATTTTATGTCTGCACTTAAAATCTCTTGAAATCCCTCCATTTCGCACAAGTGATCTAGTATAAAAATCCCTAATATAAACCACCAAACAAGAGAAAAGTCTCTCTTCTGACTTTTGTACTGTTTACCAACAACGGAGTTGTATCTCCCGCAGTGTAAGGAAAAGCTCTCTCTCTCTCTCTATCCACTACAATGAAATAAATAATCTTAAACTTGATTTCGACTGTTTTGAAGTTTAATCAAATAGGAATATTTAAAAGAAAGGCATTCATTATATATATATATATATATATATTGGATGAGGGGTGAAATCATACAATTTCTTCTGTTACAATCATGGCCTGAAAACATAATACCAATTCTCCGAGTATAGTCTATTTATTTGCTTATCAATGAGAGATAGATCACGTTGCTCTGAGATAGCAATGGATGTGCATCCACTCGCTTCCGTTGATAAAACAGAAGCGAGATAATAATTTTGAAGACGCCAGATGCGTAGTTTCGCTATCGTGGCTAAAGTGAAAGAAAATTTTCCTTGCTTGGAATTATATGCAAGGATCAGATCACGTGTTATTGGATGGAGAGACTTCTTTGTATTTTAGCTGCAGTCAGAAAGTCTAATAGGGATTATCCCTACGGATTTGAATCCATGGGAAACAGCTGACTAAGATGAGTTTAAGAGCGCGTGATTGCATTAATTAAAAGATAAATTGGATGGTATCAGGAAATAAAAATGAACTAATTGCTGTGATAGTTAAGGAATCGGAAAAATTAGGAATATAAATAAAATTATATATATATATATATATAATGCCTTTCTTTTAAAAATTACTATTCATTTAAATTTCGAACCAGTCGAAGCCACGTTCAAGTTTAACTATTTATTTTATTGTAGAAGAGAAAGAGAGAGCATTTCCACATGGTGGGAGATACAACTCCGCCGTTGAATAAACAGTACGAAAAGTCGGAAGAGCATAAGAGAGAATTTTCTCTTGCTTTGATTTTTAAAAAGGGATTTTCCATAAGACGTCATAGAACATGTAGCACAGGATTAGGGATTCCAGAGAATTCCAACTATAGACAGGTAGTCTAGTAGGGATTACTTCCCATGATTTACGACCGTGAGGAAGAGGGTTAAACAAATTTTATGAGCGCGTGATCTAATAAATAAAGGATGATTTGGAATTGGATCAGGAAATAAAAATGAACTCTACTTTTGGATGGGATGGGATAGAAACTTAATGGAATAGAAATTTAACTTTTGGGGGGATGGGATGGAATAGAAACTTAAATCATTATTAAGAGAAATTAAAAAGAATTAAATTAAAGTTAAATCATTATATATATATAGTGTGTGTGTGTATATATATATATACACACATACAAACTATTACCTCCTATAAGGGACAATTCAGTTGGTCATTTTGAATAGGAACCATAATGTATTTACCTCTTATTAAGAGAACAATGATTGGTCTGATGGGTGTCTCTTATTGGGAGACACTACTGTATACATATTTAAAGTTCTAAAAATTTTAGAAATATTCTAGAAATATATCCCTCTTAAATTTAATGTATAAAAGAATAGCAAATAATGTCAAAGCAAGCTCAACAAATAAATAATGTTATGAGTATAATAAAAAACGTTGCTATTTAGATATCAGTTCAATCAGAATATGATATAAATGCAGTAGAATTTTTCGGATTTTAAATAATGCATTCTCAGTTTAAGTTCTGTCCTTTGACGTAAGGCAAGGATAGTCGTAATTCGGAACTTTCTTCGAGTAATATTAAAGATCATGAATGGACATTTTTTTTCAGACTGGAAATTGCTCTAACCTTAAGATCCGGTAAATATCAATGTGTATTTGATTATGTTTCTCATTTCTACCAAACCGCTTTTTCTGGTGTAAAATGTGTAAGGAAAAAAGTGTGCATATTTTTAAATTTAAAAGACACGAGTAATAAGCGGATACATTAGTCGCAACATCACGAAATCCGTTGGGCTCTTTTTTTTTTTTCCTCTTGTTGTTTTGATCTAGAAATATTATCCAAGTTTGGGTACGGGAGAGAAATGTTATCCGAGTTTGCTAAGTCCACATTTCAAAGTTCTTGCCAATCGCCTCCTTCAAAATATTTACCAGGTCACTTTTATTATGTTGTTTGCGTTCATCAATGCAGCAACTCATAGATCCGTCTCAGCCCCCAAGAAAAGGGGTGGAAACGAGTTCACAGGTGCAGTTATGCCTCCTTCTCTGGTTGTTGTCATTCCTTGAATTGTCCCGATTTCACTTCTTCAAGGAGAAACTAAGGTCACGATATCAGTCGTTCGTTTTCGGAATTAAGCAAGCCTTTTTAATGTTGTGCTAGAAATATATACCTTATTAGTGAACTTAATTTTAGGAGAAAATTATTTCAGAGTGGAGGAGAAATATAACCAGTAAATAATGTAAGGGAGGGTAAAAAAATTTTAATTTATGAAATAAATTCATTTATAGTGTTCAGAGATCAATACATTCACTATACATGCCAAATATTTATTAATTAGTCATGTTTGTTAAATATGTCACAGGCCTAATCCAAAAACGGAGGAACATAACCGAAAAAATATTTCAT
Source organism: Nephila pilipes (assembly GCA_019974015.1). NCBI lineage: Eukaryota > Metazoa > Arthropoda > Arachnida > Araneae > Nephilidae > Nephila > Nephila pilipes. The sequence goes on from BMAW01022856.1 coordinate 248,953, forward strand.
AGCATGTAACAGATTTTAGTTTTTGATACAAATACATTTGGATTAAGTAACAGATTATATAAGTCAATTAATTATTTAATTAATCATGTTTACAACATTTGGATATATTACAGCTAAAACCCCATATATTACTTATTATAATTATATGCATAAATTAATAGGAGCTATACAACTTTAATAAATGTGTTGTAGCTGCATCATGTTTAGAAAAAATTGTTCATTTCGCTGCAGAAATAAATTGCATATAATCTGATAAGATTTTTTTTTCAAAAAAGAAAGATATTCTAGAAGGAGAAAGAGATTTTAATTATATAGGAGATGTCAGGAACATATGATTATTTTTTTACAAAAGTGATTAAAACTAATTTTTCGCAATTAATTTAGGTGGAAACAATTGTGTCAACAAAAAGCTCGGTTATATTGCTATAATATATGAAATTTCTGATTCTGCATATTCGAAAATAAAAATGATGCGTCATTTTTTTTAAAATAAAATTTAAATCTCCTTCATTTTTCAATTCTTTTTCACTGAATTTTTTGATCTTGTCAAGCGTCTTTAACTTTTTCAATATAATCTAGTTTTTCGGTACGAAAAACTACTGCTGCTCCTGCGTTGAAATACGTAATTTATTTTAAAAATAAAGAATACTTTTAGAAATCGGGATGCACGCACATGTTGAAATAAAACACACTGAAAAATAAAGTATTATCTTGTTAGCAACGCCGAATAGCTCAGAATGTTTATTTTTAATATGTATTTAGTGCGCAACTAACTATTCCGGAGTTGTTTGACTCTTTATTAACCCTAGCATTACTAAATATACTATCTATACTTTTTGTACGGCCTAAGTCGTCACAATAATTTAAAATTTCAAGTTTCATTAAAATTTTAAAACCCTTTAAATTAAGACTGAAATATCCTAGAATATTATTATTTTTTTTTTTTTTGAAAATTTTTAATTTTAACAATAATTCGATATGTATATACATTTCTCTGCCAAATGTTATTATTATAATCTAACATGAAGAATATGTATTTATATATTTCTTGGTGAAAATATATAACGAGATGAAGTACAAGAAATCAACGGTCTATATATAGGCATTTCGGTATTTTTTGGCAATGCTTATGAATCGAAAGTCCAGTTGTTTACGGCTAGTTCAGGGTGGCGGTATTACAAGAGACCACGAGATTCCTGGCGCCACTTGTCTGGGAATTAAGCCCGTTTGAGGAGTGTTTACTTTCGGAGCCCGTTTACCCTCTATCGAAATACTACTCCCCCCCCCCCCCCCCCTCAACTCCCAAAGAAAATTACCCTTTTGAAGGGCCGGAAACTGCAAGAAAGACTCGCCATGTGGTCAACTACCTTGTAGTGGGAGGGAGGAGAACCTTGAAATATTCTATTCATCTTTTCCTGGAACACCTTTTATGGCCGATTTCTTTTTACTTCTCTTCTTCCTCCCTCTTTTTAGTGTATTTTCACGGCTCCAGATGGCAGTTCGTGTGTAAACCATGTTTGTCCATTTCTGTTTCATTTTGTCCTGTCATCATCTTGTGTTATAGTTGCTGTAGTATAAAGATTAGGTCTAACTGGAGAGGTTTGCAATGAAAAGGGCGTCTTGGAACGAAATCAAAATGTGTAAAAAAGATGTACAGCAAAAGAAAAGTAATAAAAAAAAAATTGCTGGAATATCCAACATGGCATTTTAGACTAGACAGCCAATTGATAGTCAGCAATTTTTTTTTCTTGACCAATTCGATTGACGATAGAGGAAAAAAAATGCAGATTTTGGAGTTGATCTCGCCATATCGAAAAATCTTTACACTAAGTGCGTGGTTCAAAATATTACTAGGTCAGGCGCCAATAGCCCTGCCCTCGTGTTGCTTCTAGTCCGATGTTAATAAAAACTAAAACTAAAAAAAAACTTTACACTAAGTAAAGACAGGGGAAAACTTAGTAATAAAACTCGTTTTATTTTTTCGTGAAAGTTGTCTTAGTGTAATGTTACAGAATAGAACCTAAATTCGAAATCTCTTTGCTCTTGCACTAATAGAAAATACCCTTAACTCGTTTATTCCATATTCTGACTTTACTTTCCAATAGAGAACGTAGTATTTTGTTATACTATTCATTTTCTGTCTTAATCAAACTTTTTTTTGGAATGAAATGGGTGACCAGTCGTCCCCTTTTAGGGAGAACAGTACTACTCCTTTTGAAGGTTCTGTCCTTTCTTGAAAAGTGTCCTCCTTTTCGATATTTTAAAAACTAATCTGTTAATCTCTGTATTCAGAGATGCCACACCGAACTGTTCTGCACACACACACACAAATTTTGAAAACAAAAAACTTTAAAGATATTCAAAAGTTAGATGGCTCGCTCTAACAACTGCTATAGAGCGTATTTTATAATTATTTGAGCCTTCCTGTTCATTTTCTTAAGTTTAAACAAATGTTCAAAAATGCTTGAATCTTTTTTCAATTATGAATTATCCGAGATATCAATGCATTTTGTTCAAAATCAAGCATTTATTTTCAACCTAAGCGATTCAAAAGATTGAAGGTGAACATATTTCAGCTACAGAAGTTAGTCTTATTTTGAACGATTTTGTCCTTCAATATTAATCTCGATTTGAAGAAAAATGTATTCCTTTAATAATAAAAAGGAAATTGTCAAACTTAGGGGTTTCAAATCGAGGCATAACGGGAAAGTGAACCAAAGAGATCAGAATTTTTACCAAACATGTTTCCAATATGTCGAAGAATGGTCTGAAACAAATATCACAGAAAATAACAGTTTTCAAGGGTGTTTTTTGACTTCATCACAAGTAAATTGGGCAGATATTGAAAATTGTGTCGAGCTTTTATCGAAAGAAATGCCTGATATTAAAATCGATGACAATTGTCTGTTTGAAGAATTTAGAAGACTGAATGTATATTAAATTCTGATAAATCGGAACAATGGGAAAATCAGTATGTTGAAATTGATAAAAAGATGGGTGGAAATATTTAACTATTCGAAAATAAACACATTCCATATGAAAATTTAGTTATTCCCGTTGAATTTACGTTGTGCTGCATGGAACTAATGCAACAATTTAAAGAATTTTTTCTATAGGTGATGATTTTTGGACAAATGAGAAATCAAGATTGAATGTTGATACTCTAGCTGCAGTATTTAAAATTCATTATGAAGGATATTTCTTTTTCCGAAATTTCTAATATATTGTCAGAAAGGGATATATTAACAAAAAATATTCATTCAATAGAAAAAGGATCTTTTTATTAAATAATTAAAAGGGGTATAAGCATAATTAATGTATTTTTTGTTTGAATTAACAAATCTTTCATTTGCTTACGATGTACTTCTTTCTTAAATTTTTTCGTCTTCCTTTTCATTGTAAAAAATTGGTTCTGTATTTCATCTCCTATATTATACAGCTAACATAATCCTTTTTTTTTTTTTTTTTTTTTTTATTGATGTTTCGTGTTTAAATGAAAAAATACGCATTTAAAGAACATTGCTGAAGTTTAAAGACACATTACAATTAAAGAATGAATGTCTTACAACTACGAATTTATATAAAGAAATAGCTAAGCTTTAGTATTAAAACATTTTACTTTGGCGAGATTTTTTGAGAGATCGGCTACAAACTCTGGTATTTGCTCTCTAACAACAATGACAGTCCAAAAAATGGAGGTATTTTTAATGTATGGTTACCATACTTTAAAAAAAATTTGAAAATCAGGACGCACTTATGGAGTTAAAAGTTAAAGCGCACTGACTGGAATTAAAACTAATGAAAAAAAAAATTACTTTTAATTGTCATAGTACACCTGGTTCACGGTGTATGCATAGACTAAAATGAAAACAAGATATTGATAAAATATACGTTTTAAAGAAAATCCTACCGAGACGAATTTACCCCCCCTCCCGAAAAAAAAACAGATCGTTTATACTTTTTTTTTAATAAAAAATACTTATATTTTTCTGAAGAATGAATTAATTTTGTTGGATATTTTGATAAAATTCCATGGAAATTGGTTAAAAATTACTTTCATAAAAATCAAATGTTTGACATCGTGATAAACTTGTTTGTTTGTGTCTTTCCGGACAAGTACATCTATGTGTATACCAGTATATATTTGCGTACTGATTACATTTTACGATTAGCCAGTTTTACAGTAGTGTACTAGTAAAACTAGTACAAATTACCACCTTACTTTAAAGGCAAAAATAATTGAGACATTTTATAATTTGAAAATATATCTCGAGTTTGACTCTGATTCTTTGATAGCCTTAATATTATATTTTATAACTTCCCAAAGAATGGATAGCGGATGTGTTTAATATTTAGTTTTAGAAAATAATTGCATGCATAATTCATTAGCATCATGATTGATGGGATTGTTATTAATCTACATAAAATAGCTTTTGTTGAGGGAAAATCAGAAACGAGAGAGAAAAACATGTTTATGTAGATTTTTGTTTTTTAATATTGTATTAAAAACATTGTCATTAGTTATTGTATTTTATTTTTAAACTTGCATTATTTGTTTGCACACATAAAATAACTCAATATTAAAAGTGAATTGCAGTTTCATTGTTTCAATTGTATTTTAAATTACGGATTACATTCAAATAGAGGAATAAAACATTCGGTTCTATTTTTTTATCAAGAGCTACTTATACAAATAGTGGTTTGTTTTTGTGGCTGACACAAAAGAATACTTGTTGTTAAGTTCGTTCATATTTTTATTTATCCATTTTATAAGTGATTTTATATTCTTCTATCGATTTTATTTCTCTTATAACGAATCCACATGCCTTTTCCAAACATTTTTATGAAAGCAAATGAGGTGAAGTCAGTTTTCTAATTTAGAACGTAACAGAGGTTTCAGATGCAGTTGAAAGGAAATAACAATGCTCTGAAATGCAGTATTGTCTGAAGAGAATTAGTCATCAACCACTATTGCAGCTTGTTAAGCGAATTCTACTCAAGAGTGCAGCAATTTTGACTTACCGTGGATCTCAATGACAACTAACCTACCTGTTAAAATTACTCTGTTGAGCTCAAGATATAATTTATTATTTTTTTGACCCATCAAATTTTGAAAATATTTAGCTATATATAGAAAAAGAATTATCATTCTTTTTTCGTCTCATGGGAATTTGACTTCTTAAAAACTCTCTCTGTGTATGGAAATGGTTAGATAATAACAAAATCAAGATTTTATTATTGCTATTGTTTTTGAGAATTATTATGTGGATATTTTTACTATTTTTAAAATTGAACTATAATGCAATCATTTATTGATTTTGCATTTTGTTGTTTTATCCTTCATCTCGAGAAACGATGAATAAATAATGAATTACTTTAATAGTTAGCTTTTGTATATTTTTATATTTGATATATTTATGTATATTAAATTAAATTATAATACAAATATAAATATTGACTTTATATTTTATTGTTCTGTCATTGATCTTACGAAATAACGACACTATAATAGTAAATAGTAATAAAATAAATAAGAATGCAATCAATGAATTTTCAATAAATTTATGGGTTCAAAGGAAAGAATTATTCACATAATTAATACTGGATTAAAGCCTAAGAATCACACGCATATTAAAATTACAAAAGATTTTTTTTTTCTTCCTGATATTTCCTTTACGTAAAATTGATAATATATATTTAGAAAAGGGACGAAAAACGAAGGGATATCGAAAATAATTATAGCTAAAAAATAATCCAGATAGAGACTTGTTTTTTATTTGTTGTACTTAAGACTTCTCTATAAAGTCGCTATCCAGAGTTATGCATCTTGACCAGCGTTTCTTGACCTTTCGAAAGCCGTCATTGTAGAACTCTCATCTTGAATGGTGTCATTTATATTTTCAAATTTTCAACCCCGCAATGGTTTTTTGAGCTCTGGGAATCACTTGGAATGAGATCGGGAGAAAAGGCCGGATGTGGCAAATTTTCACAGCCATATTACTATGATTCATGAACTGTAGCTCGAGATGAGTGACCAGGTGCATTGTCCGCGTGAAGACGTTCATTTTTGCTGATCGTACCACATCGTTTCTTGATCAAAGCATCAAGCAATTTCCTCAGTAGTATGCAGTAATACATACTTGTGAAGGTCTGATCCTTCTCCACGTAATCTGCCAAGAAGATTCCACGACATTCCCCAAAAAACATATGGCATGACTGCAGATTTCTGCACCTTAGTCTTCTTGGGGAGGAATGAGTCTCTGTTTCTACTCTTTGCTCATCTCTTTGGATCATATTAATAGACCCAAGATTAAGGTGACCAGATTTTAACATTAGAAAAGCGGGACACCATTGACAGGGGGGTAAGTCTTGATTAAAAACTCGGTATCTAAAAAATACCTACCTTTGGTATCTAAATAAATTACTTACCTAAATCATCTAAATAGCTTATTTGTTGACATCGCTTGTTTAACTAGCACTAGCACGCAGTCCGATGTGTATCGCATGAGAGACAGTTACAAAACTCAAAATGTGTAGGCGTTACTTCGTGGACGACCAACAAACTCTTTACACCCTGACCCTTCTCGTCTCTAAAATTCCCCTCCGTTTTCAATTTTTGTATAAGATGTAATTCCTTTGCAACAATGTTCCAAATGATGCTAGATCGCTGGTGGAACATGTCGCCATAAGAATAAAATCTGTGGAAGTGTACGAAAAGTTCTCTCTTCATTTTACAGCTACAAAATGTGCCGAAAAATGGCACTGTTCATTAAGTCCAGACGATGGTGGTCGTATTCTAACAACTGATCGAGGCGAACTTTGATAAGCAGTTCCTGCTAATCAGTTATGAACATTTATTTTTATTATTAAAGTGTAACATTATAAAATTTACAAAAATAATATAAAGCTCATATCCTGGTGAAATAACTACATGGAAGCCGAAAACCGTATATTCTCTTCCCGTATTTTTTAATGTTAGTTTTGAGAGAGGAGTATTTGATGGATTTTCGAATATCATTATGGCGCATATACCAACTGGCTTTACAATCATTATATGAGCTATTGTTTGAGATTTTTCAAGGATTCTAGAGTCGTGTTAGCACAGTGGGACCAGACTGGACAAGCATATGTCAGGATTGGTGCTGTAACAGCATCGTCCCTGAGTGATGGTCTTCCACTAATTGGATCGTCTGTGAGGGACATGAGGCCACTTTGAAAATATCCTTTCCACCTCATAGCAGTGTCCTACGGCGGGCTGTCATCTGCATAAACAGCCAACACTTCATAAGGGATTTACCGAACACTGTAACCTTTCAAATGAAGGAACTTAATCACGCTGAGAGCCTCTACCTTCTCCATCCTGCGGATTACTTCTATCTACGGCCTCCTGAAACTAAACAAATCAATATTAATAGCTATGATTTACAACGTTATGTACAAAAGGATCCATTAATGTGCAGAATAAATTTTATCCAGATATCTCTCGGTTACTTCTTAGTAATAATCAAAACTTTACGATACTCCTTCCTGTGTAGATATTTGGGGTCATGTTAAAAAGATTAATATGACCTTGCCCTCTCTCTCTACTATACTTAAAATATTGTTTTCTTTCTTCTTTCCTCTTATTTATAGGGGCCGCGGTAGCCTAGTGGTCAAGGTCGTGGACTAGCGACCGGCGGTTTTCGTTCAGTCGCGGGTTCGATCCTTGGCCGCCAAAGACCCACCGTGTAGCCGGGGCTGATGCACGTTAAATCTGTTCGGGGCCCAAAGTCCTCCCGTTGGTGTGGTGTGGATGTTAGGAGAGGGGGTGCCAGCTCAGGTGTCGTCCTCGTCACTTGACCGTGGTTCAAAATTACGAGGTCCGTCGCCAATAGCCCTTGTGTTGCTTCTAGTGCGACGTTAATATAAAACTAAACTAAAACTCTTATTTATAACAGATTTCGTTAAATTAAATTTTATAAAATAGTCTCAATCGTTTACAGTTTATTTCACTCTTTTTAAATTTTATTGTATTCACATTCATTTCAAAATCGTATTTTAGTATCATGCAGAAAATCATACACTGTCGCCAAGTGTTTCATCTATGGTTTTCAACATGGTTAGATTTCGACATCGTCGTCTGATAAATATCGTCTCAATGATGTTAATTACCAAGCTATAGCCTCATTTTATTTTCTGTTCCTTAAAAGAAACAGATTTCGTTAAAATAGTCGAAGCTCAAATGTATAGTGCAAATCATGGTTTTTGTTGAAATCCATTTGAATAATGCAGGATCTTTTTTAATGATGTGTTCTGTCTAGACATCGAATTTCATTAAGGTTTCTAAACATTCATTTCGATATATTTTGCAAATCAACATTCATAATTTTTCAAATGCATTTTCTAAAAATAGAATAAAAGGGAAATGAAAAAAATATATATATAGTAAAATATATTAACAACTTCCTCTTAACCGGCTATCTTGGAACCGAAAAATGGTCATTTAAACGAATTATATGAAATAATAAAAAAAAAAAAAAAAACATCATCCAGAAATGATATCACAGAAACGCTGTTTTATGTGTAGTTATTATATCATTCTATTTGTTCTACCAAAACAGTTATAAATTGGTGTTCCTGAACATTTCGTTTTTATTTGTTATTTCCATTTCTCAACCATTTTAGCAATAAAATTTCTTAAATGCTACATAAATCTCGGAGGAAAACGACAGAAAAATCAAAGAAAAAAATATATACCGCTGGTTTAAATACAATGATGTTATTCTGTAAAATAAATATGATACGGAAATGGGAATCACACTTTAATAAATTATTAGAACAAACTAAAAAATATATCTAAAAAACAATATATTTTCTGTATATGCGATTCAAATGAAAAATAAATTTAAAAATAGTGCAATGGGGTGTTCATTTTCAACAAATGCTTTTGCATTATACACATTTAATAAACACTAGATTTACTGATATCGATTGTATACCTATTTTTTTTACTAAAGTCCGCCTTTTGAAGAGAAAATAAGAATAGAATTTTCTGTAAATATTTTTAAATGAAATCAATAGATTTTTATTAACTGTAATATTCAATACATTTTTTTTTATATATAAATAAACTTCATTTTAAAGTGCACAACATACCTATATATTTAATTTTTACACTTAATACAAATATTATTAGAGCTATTTTTTTACGTAATTCGATTTCTTACATTCAAGACTTTCTTACACTGAGATTTTACAGAGCTGAAATGAATTGAAACCACTATTTTGTTCGTCACAAAGATCATTGTCTAATTCTTCAGGCAAATGAAAAATAAAAAACTTTTCTAGATATATTTACTCCTTGGTCTCTTTGTACGATATTCAGACTTTGATGGCTACTAAATCTAATCCACTACCCTTCCCCACACCCAATCTCTCTACCTGTGTGGTCAACCTAGTTCTTTCTTTTTTTTTTTTATCTTTGTACATCAATACATCAATCTTAATTTAAATGTCATGGTTCATTCTCAAGAAGGGGTTTTCAAATTAAATAACGTCATAAAAAAAGTCCCACAATGTTAATTCAAAAGAAATACGAGTGAGAATCCCATTATAAAGTAGGCGGGATAGAAAGTACAAAAATATTTCTTTATGGATAGATTATCGATTTACCTCGAAAATTTCAACTTTTTGTTCAGTAAATAAACCCTACCTCAGTGTTTTCCAAATTTTCTTCTGAAATAATCATACGTTTTGCTCTAATTGTATTATAAATAAAAGCTCAACCTCACTAAATTTCTAACTTTTACATCCTTTCTTTGCAAACTGCACAGTTGAAATGATCGTTCGTAATACGATAACGTTTGTTATTTATGAAAACAAATTTTTTAAAGCTACTTGTGTTTACTGTTAAACAGAGGAAATTTCTTTGGTTTTTGTTTTTCCTTACTCATTAACTTTTCATTTTTGTTATTCCGCAACAGATGAATTAAGTAACCTGTCAATTTGACTGAATTTCGTAAAAATAGATACGCAACGTATGGAAATAAGAAAACAGGTCTTTCGGATAAAATGAATGCAGGACTACATTATACCTCTAATAACCAATATATAATAAGTAAATAATAATATTTATATGTACGGAATTTTAAAACAGGAAATAAGAAACCTGTCAAATTGACAGGTTTCGTAAATCTAGAATTAAATATCTGAAAATAATTTCTATTAAATATCGTCTGTGTCATACATAAATTTTTACACGTATGAAAGTCGTTTTCAGAAAAGATCGCTGTTATTTCTAGTTTTAATTTCTTATGCACGATTCTATTCTGTTTTATCGATTTAATTTGTTCCTTTCCCGATATTATGAATGCAAACTGAATTCCTTATCATAATAAAACTTAACATTTTTGGAAGCAGCCAAGAGAAAAATATTTTTGAATTATACTCTTTCCTGAAGAACAGTTACCGCCAATCAATGCAGCTGTTACGCGACTTCATCTCGGAACGCAACAACTTCAGACAGAAACATTTCTAATTTTGTGAATTGTCGCAGTTTTTGCACCATGCATGTTTCGGACACTGGTACACATCCCAAATTTATGGAGAGAGCTTTAGAAAATAATTTAATGTTTGTATTTTAGAGTTATCTTTTGACCACGTGACTCATTTACAATTTTAAGTCGATTTTTCCTTGCGAAAAAGAGTATCCATAATGGTGCGAAAAATACAGTATTTCTTTGAAAATTGTCTGATCTTATATATTTTTATGCTCTAAATTGCTTAATTATTCAATTTGCCTCGAGAATAGAGGGTTACTGTTATTTTTAAACTGGGAATCTGAAGAATTTGTTACATTTTTTTAAAAAAATGTTTTAGTTCTTAATTAGGATTACGAAGATTTTACCTTAAACAAGGGCTCTAGAACTACAAAAATGTTGCACATTAAGGACTCCATAACTAAATTCAGTCATATTCTCAGTTCACAATTCTAGAAGTCAGGCCTGTTCACAAACAAATCAGCTCCCGAACAAGATTGTCAAATAAATCTTGCGTCGATTCAGGAATTATGATTCGGTTCATGAACACTTGGACATCTTTGTGTTTTCTCTAGTACAGCTTAAACGTTGTTCGCCCATGCATTTCAAGGTTTTTTTTTTTTTTTTTTTGTTCTAAATCAGCCCTAAATATGATTCCAAAAAAAGTGGCAAGAAGAAGTGATAATGCTATTAGGAATCCTAATCGAATGACTATTGAAAAAAGAAGTAAACAATCGCTAAATATGACAGTAGTATTACTGAAGGATTATTACGTGTTTATTTATGTGTTAGTTGCTCATAATAAAGTCTATTTTCATTTGTTTCTGTATTTCTTTATCAACTTAACCCATGATAATAATTTAAAAATAACTTTATTTTGGGGCTTGAACGGGTTAATTTTACTTTCATTCATTTTAAGAGGGGGAAATTTGTTTCCGTTCGGAACGTTTAGTTTTGCGAAATTAATCTCGGAATGAATTAAATTCGTGATTGAGATATGATGAAGACTAAAATACACTGATCACACAAAATGAAACACGAAAACCATATAATAATAAGTCTATTACTCAACAAAACAGAGTATTAAAACATATATGGAAGTTTCGAACATTAGTGAATGCTGATGCCAAAAGAACCGAAGCTGAACGGTAGTTAGAACCTAAGTCATTTAACAGAGGCGCGTTTTTTAGAAGTAAATCTGCAGGAACAAAACTTATTTATTTTATGGCTTCATTAAATGATCCATTCAAAATTTTGGAAGTGAATTGAAACAAAAACATTTTGCTGGTTTTATAATTCTAGAATAAGTTATTTTTCCAGTTTTCGTCCCACGTAACGCACAAAATCGAATAAATTCCGTTATTCCCCTCCTCCTCGTGTTTTGAAGCAATTCACATGAAATGAACGTATGCGAAGAAGTAATTTACATATTTTAAAAATAAACTAAAACAACATAATAACAATATTAATAATTCTTATTCTGCAATAACTAATTCTTCTTAACATTTTCATTTTTTGAACGTCTACTGAAGCTTTCTCTGAACTGTTATTTTGTAAACTAAATTCAACAAAGTAAAAGTTTTCGGCAGTGAAAAAAAGTGAAAAATCTATAGCCTAGAGATAAAAACTCTCCGAGTATTATGTAAGCGTTACTGATCATCTTAGTGAAAAGCTTTAAAATAGCACTGACATTCAAATAATTTCATATAAGTTCCTTAGAAAAATTTTACTTCCTCTAGAGTGAAATTTGTAAAATGATATTTTTATCCAAATTTCTTGCTTGCTCTGTATACAGAAAACTGAAGAAGAAATTCTATAAAACTTGGAAATTCGAATGAAAAAATACAGCAGACTCCGACGGAAAGACTTCTATGGAACTTGTTCGTTCATTCCGCAAATTTGATGTCATGAAAAGGTGTTGAAATGGAACGGAAATACACGTCAGTATTTTTTTGAAAAAGGCTTATTTTTCTCCCGAGGAATATCAGGAAAGATGATAAGCCAAGAATATATAAAATGCTGCCAATTTAAGAACAAGTACTTTACACAGCAGCAGAAATGGCGACTTCAAGGTCACTTTAAAAAGTGACCGCGTATTTTTTTGTCATTTTTTCCCCTTTCTGTTTACAACTAAACTAAAACAATACATTATGATCCATAGATTACAAAAATGGTTTATTTTTCAAATGAATTTAACTTGATCTAAAACCTTAAACAAAAATAATTTTTTTCATAAAAATCTAAATTATTTAGGCGACAAACATGAGATACTATATAAAAATCGATGCAAAGTTCACTCCCCAAGAATAACATCAAAATTTTACTTTAATATTCTCCTAAAAAAAAAAAAAAAAAATTGTAAAAAAACTATAGTACTCATGCTGAAAAAAGAAAAATATATACTTTCGATATGAATTTTAAAACTAATTAAAAATTTATTTTAAAAAAATAATCCAAAAAAATCCTTAATCTTATTCAGATACGAGCAAATGGCTCTTATTTGTTAACATCGAACTGATTCACCTGGTATTCAAATAAGGGAAAGGTTATGAACCTAAAAACTACTCCTTTCTTCTTAGAATCAGCCACCGGTATAATTTATTTTGGGTTGTAGCTCTCTGCCACGTGAGATATAGATGTGGGTACAACGTGACGATTCGGTACATGTCACAAAAAGCGAGTTGAGAATACCTTAGGTACCTTTAATTTAGTCACACATTACACATACCAAGTTACGGGTCAATAATCACTTTTATGTGCGTAATAATTATTGCTCCCAGCAATGAAGAGTTATACAGGTGGGCATCCTATTTTGACAACAGATGATTACGACAGTCTAATTGAGAGTTGATGCTGTTAGATTGGACCATCTATTTATTTTCTGCCATTTATCTATATCATTATTTAACGGGTGAAAACGAGTGATATTTGATAAAGCGTTTTTCTTCTATCTCATTTGTTAATCACGATTGGAAACCAAACATTCGCTAGCTGCTTCTCAATCCATTTCTTAAACGAATATGATCCATTTAATGTAACAATGCTATATAACATTCAATAATAATTACATTCTAACTATATAAAATTTAATATGCACAATGATTAATAGTGAATGTCTCAATGATTGTCCAGAAATGACACATTACGAACTGAAATTCATTAATTGTTTTTTTTTTAAAACTTGCGCTAACAGGTTATTTTGAGAAAATAGCGTCAACAAAAATGCGTGGGAATAAAAAAGGGAAACATGGTATTAGATTCAAAAGATTGACATTATAATACATTATGATTACAATAAATATATTTAGTTTGCTTAAGAGGTATATTTGAATCGCTGAAATATATTTAATTTGTTGTTTCATCGTCCGGTTTTATTTTACTATTCGAACAGAATATTATTGTCTACTTTAATAATTCAACGCTTGCTTTAATTTTAATATTTATTTTACTAACCGAACAGAACATTATCGTCTGTTTCAGGGGTGTAGCTAGAAAGTTTTTATTGGGGGAAGGGAGACCTTCACTTCCACTCAGATCTAACTGTGAAAAGAATGTATATGTGGAGTACGAGATTTCGAATATTAATTTATTTTTTTTTAATTCAGTATAAAGATAAGTTTCAATTTCAAAATTTCAGTCTTCAGCAATCCTTGTGAGAGGAAGAGGGGGAAAGGTTACAACCCCGAAATTTCCCTAATCGTCACGCCACTGGTTTACTTTAACAATTTATCATTTGCTGTTATCTAATTATTTAATTTTATAATTGATTTTATGGCAGAATCATCTGTTTTAATTATTTTTACTGTTAACATTGGCAACGCTTTTGTACTTTAGAATGTTTTGCTTGAGAAAATAAAAATGTATTTGGAATTCGAAGAAGGCATTTTCTTTTCTTGATAATAATTGCTTCTATGGAGACTGGGGCTCGGAAATACACTTATTTAACGCTAATTAATATTCATTTTGGTGAACCGGTTATATAAATTGGGAAGATGATGGCTAAACAATATAAAAACTCGAAACTTTCATCGTCGACTGAGCTCTCTACTTAAGGTGAAACTCTTTTATAATCCGAATAAATCTTTGAAAAAAAAAAGAAAAGAAAACATTATCACATGTTAAAATGAAATTAGCAAAGCCAATTTCAACTTTTTTTTCCTTTTTGCTTTTTTAATATAATTTCGCTTGTCTCACTTATAATTTAAAATTAATAAAATGTGTATCACATTTTCTCAGTAAAATTCTATAAGAAAATGTATAGAGTGATTGATTTATAAATCTGGTAGCTTTTTTTTTTTTTTAAATCTTTCAACATTTGCTGAAAATTAATTGTTGAAAAATAAATTTAGCGACTGAATTTTTTCTCTAACTTACATCTATTTGCTTTTAAATGAAACATAAATTCGATGAACAACAACATTAGTGTTCCTTTTCGAGAAAAAAAATCCTATCAGAATTATCGGTAATTATAACATAATCCAAGCTTAATCAATCCTTCTTTTGAAAAAGTTAAAGGCAAACAAGTTTGTTTCGTATATTTGATGAAAATGAACACGATTAAAAAATCACTATATTACACATAACATTGTCTTTAAATATATTTTTAAATAAAATTGAATTTAATAAATAAACTCTTCACAGTAAAAAACTATTATGAATTAAACATGATTTATGTGCATTTTTTTTAACAAATCGAGGAAAGCTATGTGTGATAATCCAAATTTTCAAAAAAGTAAAATCAAGTATGACTGAAAATGTGACTGTGTCTCCCTAAAACCTTGACTTTAATGCAACGTTACTCATAGAAAGGAGGAAAGACACAAAAATTCTGTCGGAGGCAAGAAATTCTTAGCAATGATCCCTCAACCTTGGCGGGAAACTTGGCGACATAACGATGAGCATAGAAAATACTGGAATCTTGGTGACATCTCGACTGGGAGGAAAGCTAAGGACTTTTCCTGAATATCTCCTGGGAAGTCACTCCTGGCGGAACGGCTATGAATACGAAGAGACGCGAAGCCGGGGGGGAATCAATCGAAAAATTAATTTGAGAGGTCGGCAATGGTTGAATGGACTGCAGAGGAATTGTCGGAATTGAACCAGCTAATCTGCGAGGGGCAACCCGTACCTGCCTGGAGCTATCGAAGCCTGCGTTTCAAATGAAAATTAACACTTCGGATATTTGCCCGTTGTACGAACTAGGCAGCTCGTATATTCCGTCAGTAAAAGTATTGTGACTATTATTCTAAATATATCTTTATTCCTGTGTCTGTGTCGTTAATCTGTACCAGTACTGTGTTTCCTATCTGTGCTGTCTTGTTCTGAGTATTTGTAAATGAAACATCATTTGCTGTTATCTTCCATGTTGGATTGATTTCACTCGTGAACATCGGTGCGAGAATTTTTGTGAATATTTACATACATACATATTTTAAGCGTAGCCAACAACAACAAAAAAAACCTAAATAAAATATTAGCTTTTGTTCGAAATAGTAAGAAGTGTTTCAAAATTCTAAGAAGTGTTCTCCTTTTATATCATTTGGAGGAGTATGTTCTTCAGTTCTGATTGCCAAATCTGAGGGTATTTCCATGCCGGTTTCGTATTTCACTTAGACAACACCAATGGTTTTCTCTGGAATTAGTTATCCCCACTTAATGCAACAACAACAATGCCAGTGAGAGCATTAACCTCCAACTTGTAACAATAATCCACTGACACGTGTTTCACGAGCACGAGGCTGCGAAGTTTTTATCACAGAAAATTTTCAGGAGTAGTTCACACCTGCTTAGCATGCTGATCGTTCTAAAGTCGCCAGCAGCGTGTTTACAATTCTTTTATTATGTAATTCCGTTTTTATTTTCTGTGCAAACGATTATATCATGAGTGTTTTCGCATCTTAATTAAGAATAAAATCCAAGGCTACATCCTGACAGGAAAAATAATATGTAAAAATGATACAAGAGTGTTTCATTTCCATTTGGCAAACATCCAAGGCTTAATTTTTGGTTCGTCATCTGTTCGTAGTAGGGTAGTAAATCGATTTCAGAAAAGAAGTACGACGCCGTGAATAAAATAACATTCGGTTTTCGGAGTCGGAAAGCAATGCGAATTCGAAAGCGTTCTCGTTCTATAATAGTGGTATATCAGTTGTCTAGTATGAAGATAGTCATTCATTGTCAAGAGAAAAACACATTTACAGTTATTCAAATTTTACATAAAAGCGTACCAAAGTCTTAAAGTTCTCGTTCAACAAACATTTCGAATTCGAAAAAATATTTATCCTTTGCAGTTTTTTCTAATGTGCCCTCTCAGATTAATAATTTTGTATTTGGTAGACTGCAAAATAACAAAAAAAAAATTTGAAAAATAAAAAAAGGCTTATATTTATTTCCATTTGAAAGGTAATTTGAAATATCTATGAAAGAACTGAAAATTCACAGTAGTGTATATAAATGCCAAAAGAATAAGTTCCGAAAATGAAGGAAGAAAATATACTGTGTAATTTTTCTCTCCTTCGTATGCATTTTATTATTGTTAAATAAATGCTGTAGTCAGAATAAAAGAGGAATATAAATTTTTTTTCTCCCGTCGAATCCAAAATGGTAGGTAGGCAAGAGTTTAAAACAGTCCTAACTCAACAATTTAAACTTTACAACCAGAAAATAGAGAAATGGGGGGTATAATATTGTTAAAATAGTAAGTTTTTCACCTTTTTATTTATTTATTTACTCTAAAATGATGTTTTAATTCATTGTGTGACTCAATAAATTAATTACGAATCTAATTGACATTAACATCGTTAATTGACATTGAAGAGAACTAAATGTAACTTATTTTCAGTTAGAAAAAATATCCATACATATGTATTATAATAAGTTTATGTGGGTTTAACATGTAAATAACATGGATGGAACAAAATGTATACTGGATATGCAAATAACATGTGGATATAGTATGTAATATCATACTGCAGCCTTAAAAATTTAAAATGTTTTTATTAAATGTGCCCTTTCTTACTGAAGTAGGTAAGGTTCGTTTCAATTTAACATTAAAATATAGGACAGGGAGGCAAATTATTTTTGGAGAAGGCAAAATCGTGAAATATTTAGGCTCCGGGGGGGAGGGGGGCAGGTACCAAACTCGAAGATATTTACGATGGCAATTCTACATATAGAGCAAAGATGAAAATTGTTCACTTTTTTTAAAATTAAGAAATGATACTTTTTATAAACTCCATCTGTCCCATAATACTAGTAGCAAGTGAATGTTTAAATAGAAATTATTGGCGAATGTACTGTAAGCATCCATGCACAATTCCGAAAGCTTCAATCAAAATCAATGTTTCATGACATTTTAATCCGATACATCTTTCAATTTTTAGGTTAACCTAATTATTACGAATTATAACTATTTTTTTTTTTTAATTTTATCCTCTGGTCAAAATCAATGGTTTTATTTCAGTTGAAAATCAGCCCAATTGTAAAAATGAGTTGGAAAAAAAAAAGAGAATTTTCAGGCACAAAGATCGAGTTTCGATTGTCCAGTTCTCGATGCATCAAAAGAGAAACGAAATGTTGCTGAAAGATGCAATTACGTCAGCTTCAAACTAATTTGAATGCAACAGAACAACCATACCAAGAATTTGGAAACGTGTTTTCCAAAATAATTGGTAAAGGTGAATCTTATTCTAATGCTGATTCTTTGAAAAAACAAAACTGTGGATGTAAATGCAAAGATTAAGGAGATAAACTTGAACAACTTAGACATATTCCTTTCAGAAGAAGAAGCACTATAAGATCAACAACTCCCTTAAATTGAAATTTCCAAATCATAATTATTCCGAATTTTTTTAAAAGAACAGGAAAATCCATAAACCGAGTGTTTTTGGCACAGTAAAACAATTTCTTACAAAAAAAAAAAAAAAAAAAAAAAAAAAAGATTAAGAAAGATCTCGTAGAATTTTGTCTATCACAAGTACTTTCAGACGCAAACTTTACTGACTTAATGTAGAGAGGAAATTAATTAAAAATCTAGAACTATTTGAGCACTCCAAATAAAAATTAGAAGTAATGTTTTTAATTTAATGTTACATCTAGTTTTTTGATAATGAGTGTTGCATTCTGTATTTATTTTCTTTTTCTACTACTATTAAGGGACAAAAGAATTTTTCAGTGGGAAAAAAAATTGCGGAGTTTATATCCCTATTCTCTAATTTTCATAATAGCATTAAATAAAAATAAAATAATCATCTCTTTAAAAATAATTATAAAGATTATTTTTATCTAAATAATTCGTTTTATATATGTATGAATAAGGTAAACAATACCGCTTAAGGTAAACTATAATACGATTCTTCATACCGCTCCAAAAAAAGTAAACTTTTAGAACATTCACACAATCAGAACTCGTTCCTTATTCAAGAATTAGAAATTCAGTTTTCATCTCAGCAGCAAAATTATAAGACTACATATGTTTACTGTATAAAAAGTAATTTAAATTGTGTGATTTACACAAACAGTTGCTAATCAGATGTATACATTCATTGGTACTTTTCCATTTCGCCGGCACAAGCGAAACAGTTGCCAAAAATGATATAACCGACGCCCAACGGTATATGTGTATGCTGTGTGTTGTCACCAAAAAAGTCTCCATGGTGAGATTTGCGCTGGCGAAATGGAAAAGTGTCCATTCATTTTATAAACTTTTGTAAATCATTCGTTTTATAAACTTTTTGTTTCGTATAATACAATATTAATTATTTACTTAATTATTCCTAATGTTAAATTTCGCAATTTTTATTTCAAAAAATACTTTTACTGAAGGGTCATTTGGTTGAAAACGTCAGAAAAAATCATCACTCAAATTATCAATATTTCAACATCATAACTACATTCAAGCAAAGCATGTTGAGAATTGATCAACATGTAGTAAAGACTTATAAATATATTTCTCTTAAGATATATTAAACTTAATAATCTACGGTTTTCTTTTCCTTTCAAATGTTCTGAACAGAATTTTATTTTCTACTTTAATACCTTATCGTTTACTTTAATTTTTATATTTATTTTAAATATTCTAATTTTTTATTGTATAACCATTTGTTCTTATTTTCATTGCTGTCTAAAGATCGCATTATTCTAATAATTCAGAAGTTGGTATGTTTAAGTGCCGACGAGATGGAAATGGAATAAACAATTAAGTGATATTCATGGAAAATGTCAATTGATTTTAGAAATTTTAAATTAATATCATTGAAGACAGAAATGTTTTTTTTTCACAGGTAATGGTATTAATACGTTTATAAAGCTTACAGAAAGTTTCTTAAGAGTTCAACAAAGCGATTTTGTTCCTTGGTAACTTAGCACAAAAGATTGTGTATATATATGTGTGTGTGTATACCATTCATTGGCAGTATTTGTATTAAAATTTGGTCTAATTACTTTTTAGAAAGGCAGGATCAATTTAATGACAATTCATTTAATTTATACTATCTGCTACTAACGAATGTTGTTGAATCAATATTATTTTCCTAAAATATCATCAATATAAATGGATGAAATTGTACAACATTTCCCGTTTACTATGATACATTCTCATATATAATTCTATTTAATGGACAATTTGTTGTTAAGTTTTAATATATTCCGCGGTCGAAAAATCGTTGTGAGTTCGATACTTGGTTTTATGCACAAAATAATGCATATAATATCTACTTGCTTTTGAAATCTGTTTCTTAATCATATTTTCCAAGAGATATTTTGAATTAAACTAGAGAAAAAAAAGTATTAAAAAGAAATCTCGAATTTTTTTTTTTCCCATTATGATTTAAAAATAGGTAAATGTGCGAGAATAAGAAGGTAATTTCAATTCCCTTTAGATTATTTTACATTTAAAATAAGTTTTGGCTATGACCAAAAACGGGCAAAAGTTTTTAATTTTATATAAAAAAATTCAGCTTTTTATTACAAACGCAACTCTTGTTGAACCTTTATTTTAAAGGAATGCTTTCGTCTTTTTGGTTTATTTTTGAAAATAGTATGAGAAAAAGATCCAAATTAAAAATATGTTTATGTTATTTTACTATCAAAAATAGCCTCTGTCAACAAAAACCAGAAATTTTCCTTCCAACATTCAAAATAAAATTTAACATTTCGAACTAAACACAAACAATTCCTGTTGAATCCATATTTAAAACCGTCTGCTTGGTTTCTAGGTCTATTTTCGCATAAAAACAATGGAAATTTCAAAATGAAGAGAAAAATATGATCATTATAATTTGACAACCACATTTTTTCTTTTTCCTGCTTCCCGTATTTGTGTTTTCAAAAGAAAAATATATTTCTCTATCTATACCCATTTGCCTAATTGACAAACAAAGAACTATTGCGTGTATCTGAAAATAATCGCTTCCATTCTTTGTTAAACAAAACTAACTGTAACCAAAACAACGCGCTTCAAAATATTTATGTTTACGTTTTGGCATCGCAGACCAAGGAGGGTTGTTAAACCCCGGTTCTCTCGCCTTATACCACGGCTATACCATCGCACATTCTAACCTGCATTGTTCCTTTGAAGGTCACGATCGTACACACACACACACAGGTGGCTTCTAGGGGTTCTTTGGAATAAAAAGAAGAGAAAGAAAAATAGAACGGACGTATAAGCAGCAGCTCAAGGTCATACCAAAATAGCAAAGACCCCTTAGGGTTTGTTTGAATGGGACTGGAATAGGGGTTGGAATTGACCTCCCCGTATCGGCGTCTGTAGGTTGGATGCATATTGAAACGAAAAGTAAAAGGGAGGAAGGGGATGTTTCCCTTTTTTCGGGATGTTTTCGAAAAGTATAATCGTTTGCGTTTACCAATCGACGGAAGTTAGGATTAGTTTGCGCTCTCATCGTTTCTATTTTTTTTTTTTTTTTTCGAACTAGGTTCCTCGTTCTTCAGATGCGAATGAAAGGGTTATAACAAATACATTTTTTTAAAAAAAAAAAAAAAATTCGCGTAGCGCCAGGATTCATGGGTACAATCATAAGAATCAGACTAAGAAATAATTAGTTCTTTTTGTTAATAAAATTAATTAAAAACTATCAGCCTGACAGGTACAACAAAAACAAACCCCAGCTTGTGAAAAAAAAAAAAACCCAAAATGATCAATTCTACAGAACTGGGAAAATAAAAATGTTAGCTGCAACTAAAATGATTCACGATTTAAAGATTAAATAAACACTATGTGTTAGTCTCCACATTTCTTTACTCGCTCACACCGGCGCTGCAATCCATGTTTTCTTCTGTGGGCACCTACTCGAAAAGCGGTTTACTTTATCGGGCGATGCCGAACTAAAGTGAAATTTTACCGCAATGATAACCATTGCTGCTATTTATTTTTTTACCTTTATCATTGGCACGTGGTTTGATATATAACACATCGATCAATAACTCCCGAGACTAACCCAGAGATGGCGCTCGTAGTAAACCAGTAACCAGGTCTTTCTAGAGTACGAACCTTTGCTTGAAACGTGTCAAAATTTTAAGTCGATCGGACCAGGAAAAAGGTTTTTTGAAGTGAAGTGAAAAAGGTTTTTTCCAAGTGGGTGCCGCGATTGCTTTCGATGGAACAAAAACAGCAACGAGTCGATGATTCAGAAAGCTGTTTATCGCTATTTACTCGC
>BMAW01022856.1:271241-286921 GCA_019974015.1 Nephila pilipes
AAAAAAAAAAAAAAAAAATCGCGTAGCGCCAGGATTTATGGGTAAAATCATAAGAATCAGACTAAGAAATAATTGAGCCGCTCAGATGCCAATGCGGTTAAGTCCATTTTTTGATATTTTCTGATTTTTCGAAATTTTGATGAAATAAATAATAATCTTCTTAGTTATTAAAGGATTTACTCGTTGGTTACTTTTTTCAAGGTTAGACAGCCCTTTTTTTAATAGCTTCTGAATATATTGTATAATAATTTCAGATGCCATTGTGAATAAGTCCACCTTTTATCAATATTTTTTTACATAAACTTTGAAATAAAAATTAAATTCTTCTTCTTCTTTCGATATTTGTTGGTAACACTGAAAAACAAGAAATTCATAGTAACTGTAACCGTTACTTCTAATTAGAATTGTTCGAGTTTTATGCATGTGCGTCAAAACACAAAAATTACAAGAGAAACTTATATGTATACAATCTTGGTTGCCATGATTTAAAGACTAACGAGGGCTACATGTATGTTTGGCCTATAACCCAAGCATCGCGGGGTTCACAAGAAGTGTCATCGTGTTTAACTAAAGACATTAAATTGTACGCAAAGGATTTTCAAAAAATTATAATGTATTCAGATTCATGTTCAGGACAGAATCGAAATATAAAAACTGTGTTAAGTTTACTGAAATTGGTTCAGAGTGAAGATATAAAAGCTGAATCAATTGAGCTTAAATTTTTATTAACTGGGCACAGTTATTTGCCCAATGATGCTGATTTTGCAGTTATAGAAGCTTATGCAAAAAAAAATTTCGTATATTTGTAACCCTAGTGACTGGTATCATATAATACAAAATAGTAAAAGAAAAATCCCCTTTCAGAGTTGTCGAAATGAATCCACAAGAATTTCTTTCCACAAAACCATTGGAAGAAGCTGTTACCAACAGGAAAAAAATCAACAAGTGGACTAATAGTCAATTGGCTTAATATGAGATGGATAAAATTGGAAAGGTCAAACCCAAGCAGCATTAAGTTCAAATATAATTTTGACAAGGATGATACCTTTCATGTAATTGATATAAAAAAAACAAAAATAGATGGCCAGTAAATTTAAAAAATATAACTCAATCTATATTATATCCTAATGGCAGAACAATTTCAAGAGAAACAAAAAAAAGACAGCATGTGTTTATTAAAGTATATACCTCCAATTAAACACGACTTTTACAGGACATTAAAGACAACACGTGAAGAACAAGATTTACATTTAAATAACTCGGAAGAAGATGATATTTGTTATGATGAATAAAAATAAAACTTATGACAATAACTGTTATTTTATTATTTTTACTTAAATTTCTAATCTTTTTCAGCTGCCAAAAGGTATAAGTCCTAAAATTGTTAAGATGCTGTCATTATTTCAATAAATACTTACGTTTTTATTTACACATCCTGTACATATCTTGTTTTTTTGCAGAGTTTACACCTCAAAAAAAGACTTTATACACTTTTCTAATTAAATTAATAAACCAAGAATTTTAAAAACTAATGTATCAAAAAACATTAATTTTCTCAATTTTTGTGTTTTGGACTTAACCGCATTGGCTTATCAGCCTGACAGGTAAAACAAAAACAAACCCCAGCTTGTGAAAAAAAAAAAACCAAAATGATCAATTCTACAGAACTGGGAAAATAAAAATGTTAGCTGCAACTAAAATGATTCACGATTTAAAGATTAAATAAACACTATGTGTTAGTCTCCACGTCTCTTTACTCGCTCATACCGGCGCTGCAATCCATGTTTTCTTCTGTGGGCACCTACTCGAAAAGCGGTTTACTTTATCGGGCGATGCCCAACTAAAGTGAAATTTTACCGCAATGATAACCATTGCTGCTATTTATTTCTTTACCTTTATCATTGTCACGTGGTTTGATATATAACACATCGATCAATAACTCCCGAGACTAACCCAGAGATGGCGCTCGTAGTAAACCAGTAACCAGGTCTTTCTAGAGTACTAACCTTTGCTTGAAAACGTGTCAAAATTTTAAGTCGACCGGACCAGGAAAAAGGTTTTTTGAAGTGAAGTGAAAAAGGTTTTTTCCAAGTGGGTGCCGCGATTGCTTTCGATGGAACAAAAACAGCAACGAGTCGATGATTCAGAAAGCTGTTTATCGCTATTTACTCGCAACAAAAAAAAATTTATAGCAAAAAAAAAAAAGAAGAAGAAAAGATTTGGAAAAGCGTTGGAACGATTGTATCACCCTAAAAGGTGATTAACAAAAGGTGTTATGTTGATGAATAAAAAAAATTTGCAAAAAAAATGTTGTTTTCAATGTTAGACTCTGGAGTTATTGCTCGATGTGTTATTGTATGCCCAGACCGAAACATTTGTTTGTATATATAGTACCTAACTTTAATTTCAAATATAACCTGAATTGTTATGTTTATACTACAGAATTTATATATACACACATACATATTATATTTAGTTGAAATAAGATAATTCCTACTTTTTTTAATTAATACTCATTAAATTTCCATTATTTTAATTTCCAACAACATGGAAATTTTTTCTAGTTACTAAACGAACTGTATTGTTGGTGGTATGCAACACCTGATGAAATGTTCAAGTGCGAGCCACAACGGTGGCATACCCCGGCGTGAATGTGTTAAATCCGCGTCTTAAGTATGATATTATTATTATTACTTAAGTTTATATATATATAACATTATTCCCTGTTTGCAGCACAAATAACTCTTATTTCCACTGCATTTTGAGATTGCATTATTGAAGCAAATTTGAAGATGCAATTCATTTCAATATTCAAATATTTGCATGGAAAGCTACGGGAAATGAACGCGGATTCACTAACAGAAGTATAACAATGTAGAAGTATGTTAATCAGTGAAACAGAATGAAGTATTTTTAATGAATCAGGAAAAATGAGAATAAACTTCGCAATGTATAATGAAAACCGTCACAATTTTATTTTTGCCTCTCATTACAATTTTATTTATGTTTTTGTAAATCAAGGACGTACCAGAGCTTAACGTTCTTGCATTAGATATCAAATAGCTTAAAATATCTTAATAAATTATAGAAATTGAATAATTATCTGAAAAAAATATCACATAAAAATAATACGAGTCATACAAACCTTATAACAGCGGTGTTGGCACCAGCGCTTAATTGTTGGTGAATTCAGCTTCGCCAAGCACTCCAATACGCCAAAATAGGTTTGAAAAAGAAGAATGGCTCTTATAGCTTTTGCTGTTGTTAGAATATGTATAACCTCTTCGTTTGTAATGGATTCAGTCCCGTGAAATTTTTGTAATAAACTTCGATCATAGATTTCAACAAATTGTCGTTGTAAGTTTTGAACTAAATTTTGGATTCCCACCCAGTGATTTTTACGTTTATTTCCCATCAACAAACCTCTTTGGGGGCTTTTATATTGTATTTGATTTGAGAATGAACTGACTTAATTAGAAAAGAAATATTGAAGCGTAGTGAATGAATGATACAGCATTTATCAATTACGAAGAGTTTTATGTGAAGATTAATAGTGAAAGTGAGAGATACTATGAGGTGATAATCGATGAAGGGATATTTAGTCGGATCCATCTTACACGTTCAGTACTGACTCGGATCCAGTTACTCAATACATTGAAGTGCATTTTATAATATTAACCTTTTCTAGTGAACGTGTGAGGGTCTGCTCAACAGGCATGATAAATATCTTGATTTTGGATTAAAGTATCAGGAAGAATAAAAGTTAGTTAAAAACTCGATTTATGACTATTTGGACTTTGTTAATTAGTGACTGAACTTTATTAATTTGCGATGGATAAAATACGTGGTAGTAGAGAAACCAGGGTGTCACAATTAATGAAACATAAAATATATAAAGTGGAATAAATATAATCAAGAAATAAACTGTGGCGTTCCACTACTTCTATATACCCGACTCTTGTGCCATAATACAGTTAAATACAATTAACTCTAAATGTCAATAACCTACGCAAAGACATACCAGTCAGTTCTAAAGCAACTATTTATTTATCAATTACTGTAATAAAGGAGTTTTCGCTCTCTCTGGGGGCACTTGGATTAACCCACCTATCCCTCTATTATTGAAATAATACTCTCTTACCAAAACTTCTCCAATTGAAGTTACTGTGATTTACCAAATCCTCTGCGGCAGTTACTGCCCGTAACAACACTTGATATTATGAATCTCTTGCTAAGTATACACTCAGAGTTAGCCACGTTCTTCCTTTATCCTCTAAATTTCCCTTTACTTATATACCGTCATACCTGAATCACTTCACTTTATTTCCACCTGCATCTAATTAGCATAATCACGTTTCATTTTGGTTGGGAAGAAATTTTTATTTCCAGCAGTCAATCTTAAAGTCCTCAAGGTTAGGAAGAGAAAATCGCGAATAGCCCAACTTCACAAAACAAATAAATAAAAAAAAGATAATTTTTATATAAGTTTCTTAGTGTAAAACAGAAAATATTTTGAATTTTTCTTTCCAAATTAAAAAACTGTTTTTTAGAAATAAATCAGCTAATGAGCCAAATTTTCAGTTTATCTATTGTAGAAACTTAACTCTCGAATTAGTCAACAGAAACACGGAATTATTGTTCAATGTAGCATTCTATATATGTCTTAAAATGAAATAGATAAAAAAAAATTTAAAAAAATGTTATTCTGTAATAAATATTTTTTTCAGTGCGTTTATACACGATTAAAGCGCGGCACCTTAGATGGATTAAATAACTTCTTCAAGGCTCCCGTCTATCGGCCATTTTGATTCCGTGAACGTAATGCTAATCTTATGGAATTTCTACTACCGTGCTCAAATGTTTACCATTTCATCTTTTTGAATGCCAAAAATGATGAAGGTTTCTGTTGAATTATATATTCCCTCCTACTTTTAAAAATATTTTTATCTCATTAAAATGTTATTAAAATAATATTTTAATGATTCGTTTGTGTGTTTTCCGGTCTTTAAAAAAATATTCTAAAATATTTTTAAAAATCGGGTGAAAATGTAATTATGATGAAACGATCATTATTTTTTGCTCTTTCGGCTGCACTGTTTTGCCTTCAAATAGATTAAATAGTAAGGGTTTGAGGAGGGTGGTAGAAATTTCGTAGAATTAACAATACGTTCACGAAATCAAAATGGCGGGTAGACGGGAGCCTAAAGGGAAGAATTATTTCTAATCGTATTTTTTGAAAAAAATAATACAACACTCTTAAGTTATTAGACATCTTGCCAAAGTTTTGTCTTCTAATATTCTTTTACATCAATAAAAGAAAACTAAGGCAACTAGTCTTTATCTTCTTTCACAATTATTTTTTTACCACCATAGAATATCCACTTACTAGATCTGAAATCAACGTCCTCAGACATACTTTTCGCTTTCCGGAAAACCAGTTTAGATCGACTTCTGTGCCCCTTTGAGTCTATTTATAAATTACACTGATTGTCACCCTGGCAGAAAATGTTATAATCTTTTATTCGCTAGACTAAGAATGAGGAGTGCTGAAGGCGCTTTGAATAAAGTCCTATAATTTCATAAATGGTCTTCCGATCATTATTATTATTTTAAATTTAATTCTTGGACGAAGAAAATGTTTAAAATACAAACAAATGGAGATGAATATTTCATGAAACAATGTTTTTTTTTTTTAATTACAAGTTTTTATTTGACTTGCTGTGTTCATATGTATGCATATCAAAAAATTTTTCTTTCGTATTCAAAATTTGTACTCGAATTTTTACACACTTTCTGTCATACGATCACGCTCAAATTTTGCATTCATGTATAAATCCGATGACGATACAATCAGTTGCGTAACCTGGAGGGAGGGGGTGCAAAGGGACATGTGCACCCCTCAAGATTTTTTCTCAAAATTGAAATATTTCAGGATATTTATTTTATTGTAGTATTCTAGATATTCTAAATTTTAAGCATAATAACTTTTTTTCCCCTCCTCATGTTTAAATTTTTTTTTTATCACGAAAAGAAAAAAGAAATTCAACAAAGTCGATTCCTGAAAAAAGAAATAGAAAGTGCCTTTGTTGTCTCTGAAAGAGTGCCCCTGGGTCAGTGTTTGTAGATGAAGATGGAGAGAGAGAGAATGTGCATCCCTAAAAAATGTACCCCAAAAATTTAAATAAATGTTATTCTCATAGTACCTCAATTATTTTTTTTAAATGAGCTTTATCTTTTAAATTATTATAACTTGATAAAATTATATCAATACCTTGAACAATTTTAAATGGGAGAAATAAGATATATTTCGAATCATTTACTTTTTAGCAAGTGGTGATTCTAAACTAAAAAAATGTTTCTGTCACGGCAATGATGATTTATTCCTCCCAAAATTATTTCCTAAGTATTCCACTGAATACAATACTACGGTAAGCCAAACAGCCAATCCAAGACAAAATTCAAACTACAGAATAATTATTTTTCACTAGTTCTATTCTGCACAGTTACGTAAGCAATTATAGCATTATAAGTAAGCAATTATAGCGATTTATTTATAAGCAAATATAGTAGTACCTCCCAACAAAGGACATTCACTGGATCAGATTTTCAAACAGACCGACATCAACAGAATTGTCCCTTACAAATATTACTCAAAGGAACCGGGACCGCACATTTTGTCCCTTTAAATAGAGGAGTCGCTTAATAAGAGGTCCCATTTTCAAAGAGACAAAGACCAACAGAATTTTCCCTTGAATAGAAGTGTCCCTTATTTGGAGGTGTCCTTTACGAGGTAGGTACTATTGTATAGTTAATTCCACGACTAAAGGATTTATAAGAAAAATATATAATTAATTCATTAAGCGATATTTCAACGCATTAATCCTTATCGTTTATAAAGTTTGTGATATTATGTACTTATTAATAAATTATTAAGAGCTGTATGTACCAGTATATTAATTTAATTTTTGGTTATCATACAATTTTTTTATGATTCAGTTAATTTCTGCAGTAATAATATTCAAAACGTATAATTAAAATTGCTTAAAATTTAGAAAAAAGTTTTTCGTTTTATTCAAGAAACTAAAGCAAAAAGGAAATATAAATCCTTTTCAATGAATTTTCTCTTTTATGGAAAAAATATTCTGAATTCAGAAAATAAATAAATAAATAAAATGGAATGCTTTGGGAATCAGTGGTTGTTTTCTTTATGGATAGGGTATTTTTTCTTTCTTTCTTTTTTTTTTTTTTTTTTTTTTTGAATATTTAAAGGTAAAAACAAAAAAAAAAGGATTTTTTTTTTTTTTTGTTAAGAATCGGTTCGAATTTTGAAAATGAGAATTTTATAAAATGTGCATTTTAAGATTTATGTAAATGAAATTTCTTTACCGTTTCTTTGGGAGATTTTAAATACACAAAATGCTACTTTATAACATTACAGTAAATCGCATATGACATCCGACAGAAAAACTTTTTGCATTAAAACAATGTATTGTGGTTCTCAAAATTGAGTATACGCTTATCACTTTCTTCGAATAACCTAAAACAATATTTTTAAATACTCATTTAAGTTTAAGATTTATAGGAACGATAAAATGTACATATATATTGCAAAATAAATTAGAATAAAAAACAAAAATGAAAAATCGATAAAATGTTTCTTAACAAAGTGTTTATGTCAAAGCTCCAAACATTTCAGGCTCACAAAATTGTGCATACACGTCATAAGAATCTATCCCAAACATAATACTAGGAGAAAAGACCACTTAAAAGAGTATTAGAAGAAAAATTGACGGAAATATCCATTGAAATAACAAAACCCTTTTCAAATCAATGCACACATTTGTAGGTGTTCTAAATGCAAAAAGATATGCAGGAAGAAATAATATATATTTTTTTATTTAAGGAATTATATTCAATTTTTTGACTCAAAAATTTACGACTGCAACGTAAAAATGATGGTAGTAAAAATACTAATGATTCCTCATTTTTTTGTTTAGTCTTTTTCGTTTCTTCATGCGTATCTTATCGATTCTATAAATGTGTAAAATTTAAATGGAAATGTTTCATACGTCTTTAAAGAAAGAAATTGAGTGATGTATACTTGTTGCCATTGTATCTATTAATAAAATATGGAATACTCGACTATTTTGCAAAATCATTATCTTTAGTAAATGATTTGTTGTGTTAAGTTCATTAATTATATCTTTTCAACGCATTAATTTAGTTGTTGAAATGTACTACTAATGGTGGAAAGAAAATATATATATATATATATATCTTAGAACTTTATGCATGTTTTTTGTCATTTGAATATTTTCTTCAATTAATAAGGAAGCACATTTTGAATTTTTTTGAAATTATCGTAAACCACAAGCATTTCCAAGAATATATGAATCGTCATTAAGTATTTAGAATTATTGTCTTCCACAGAATGACAACTTCTCTGATTATTCGTCAAATACTAATGGCTAGTTTTGAAACGAACCATCAAACTTGATGGCATTGGTTATAAGGGAAAGTGTTATTTCACAAAGGTCTCATTAGCGATACAGTATTGTTTTTTTTTTTTTTTTTTTCATACGGAAAATTTACTTGCCGTATTACTCGTTTTAACGATTCTTCGTTTCTAGGTTGTCTACAGGGAAATATTTCAGCATTTAGGGAGAAAAAAAGAATTAAAAGATACTTGATTATTGATCAACTAACCTCTTACCAAAGAACAAGTGGCTACATCATCAAGGATAGGATCTCGCGATCTACATTGTTTTGTTGAGTCATGTGTTCGAGACTTGATGCCACTAAAGACCCGCCGTGTAGAAGAACCGATGCACATCAAATCTATCGAGGCTCAAAATACTTCCATTGGCATGATATAGAAGTTTGGAGAGGAAGGTACTAGCTTAGTAATCATCTTCGTCTCTTGACTGAGGTTACAAATTACGAGGGCCAATAGTCTCGTATTACTTTTAAATGTAACGGTCAATCAATACAGAAGAGCAATTACAAATTCTCATATGAAAACAAGTGAGAGAGTGTCAGTGATGTTTAAAGTAAGGTGACCAGATTTTAACATTCGAAAAGCGGGACACCAATGAAAGAAGGGGGGGGGGGTAAATTAAAAATTTGGTACCTAAAAATACCTACCTTTAGTACCTAAATAAATTACTTACCTAAATCATCTGAATAGATGATTTGTTGACATCATTTGTTTAACTAGCACTAGCACGCAGTACGATACGTATCGCATGATAGACAGTTACAAAACTCAATATGCGAAGGTGTTACTTCATGGACGACCCACAAACTCCTTACACCCTGACCCTTCTCCTCTCTAAAATTCCCCTCCGTTTTCAATTTCTGTATAAGATGTAATTAATTCCTTTGCAATAAATGTTCCAAATGATGCTAGATCGCTTGCGAAACATGTCGTCATAAGAATAAAATCTGTGCAAGAGTACAAAGTGTTCTCTCTTCATTTTACAGCTACAAAATGTTTTCGTCGCTGCCGAAAAATGCCACTGTCCATTAAGTTCAAACAATGGTGGTCGTATCCTAGCAACTGATCAAGACGAACTTTGTTAAGCAGTTCCTGATAATCAGTTCTCAACAATTATTTTTATGATTAAAGTTCAAAAAAATAAAATTTACAAAAATAATATAAAGCTCATATCCTGGTGAAAAAGCTACATGGATGCCGAAAACCGTATATTCTTTCCCATTCTCTGTCGCTTGTCGTGCATTCTTTCTAAAATTCGGGATTTTCTAAAGATCCTGCGGGTCGCTGGATAAATTGTTAAAAATCGTGACTGTCCTTGCTAATAGCGGGACGTTTAGTCACCTTAGTTTAAAGGTGTAAGAGCCAGAAATGGTTATGCTGTTACAAATAAAATTTTACTATAATTTAGACTTTTGGAAAAAAAAGGTAAAAATTTGTTTGACATGAAGGAGGCTTAAATATAGAGAAAGATCGCTAAGGTATCCCGAAGATGTGTTACTCACTGATAAGGCTTCAACCTCATCGCCATGTGGGTTGCCTTTTTCTGCAGTTCTCAGCAAATTAACAAATAAAATAAATGTGTTTTATAGGAGATACACGTAATTTTCAAAAACAACTATAATTGGGAAAATCGGGTGACAAAAACGTTATGGCCATGGTAGTATTACTTTCTAATCAAGCCTCGTATGGCCTCGCATTTTTGTATGCAAAAAAATTTATGTCCCCTGATGTTTAAAGCTCCCGTTCACCGGCCATTTTGATTTCGTGAACGTAATGTTAATCCTATAGAATTTCTACTACCGTTCCCAAATCTTAAAAATGTTATCTATTTTAATGCAAAAATGTGCATCCGAAAGAGTTGAATCCATCCACTGAATTATATTTTCCCTTCGATTTTCAAAAATATTTTTGTCCCTATTTTAATTACTCGTTTGAGGGTTTTCCGGACTTGATATTATAAGATACTTTCAAAAATCGGGGAGAAAATGTAGTTTCGCAGAAACCTTTATTATTTTTTACTTTTTCGGGGGCACTTTATTGGATTAAAATAGATAAAATTGTATAGATTTGAGGGCTGTAGAAGAAATTCCATGGGATTAACATTTCGTCCACCAACTCAAAATGGTAGGAAAACGGAAGCTTTAAAATGTTAGCATGGTTAATGATAAGTTACAGTAAAACAAGATTTTGGATCAGCTTTAAGACTAAAACAACTCTAATTAGACTCGAAACGATTTTTTTTAATGAATTGCGTGTTTTTAAAGGAATATCCTGTGTATTTTGTTACCCGTTCTCTCGTTTAAACACAAACATGTTACTTCTAAAAGTCAATAACAGACCATTTGTTAATTGTTTGTGTGCTTACAACTTCAGGTTAACAACCTCGGTATTAATTGTAACAGAAACAAACCTATATATTTTAATGATTCAAAACAATTTACAAAACCATTTAAAAACAATGATGTCTATTTCTTTTTTACCTCCTCCTCTTTCCATTCCTTTACAATATCCTCGAATTCTAAAATTAAAATACCTCTAACAACCTACGATTCCCGCTACCAATTAAAGCAAAAACAACCCAATTTCTTCCTTTCATTTAATCTCAACCCGCTAATGGCGTCGTCAGCCATCATCAGCAAGCATTCCACTTCAACTCAAGACTTGGTCATTTTCGAATTAAAATCCGAGGATACAACATAAATAAACAACTCGATTCTTTTCCTCTTTCCAAGTATCCTGTAGGGTGACGTCAGATTAAATCAAGCGTTGATAATACTTCTGCGCCTTGAAGTGGAGAAGGTAATGTTTTGCTGGTCACACCACCAAGGCTATGGTTTGTTGATGAAGTCTGTCTCTTGTTGATGCAAAAGTGAGCGGCTTGTCCCACTTCGAGGTTCCTGAACCTGTCCATTTACTACCTCAGGAAGTCAGCTCCAAGACCTGAGAAAATCACAACCGGTTTTTTTTTCACCACTCTGCTGGAGAAGAATATACACTCCTCCCTACTTTTTTGTGTCTAGTTTCTTATTTATGTATCTGTCTTCTCGACCACTGCTTTGTTTTGGGTTAGTTTCGTTTTGTTGTTCGAAGTCCGGGTGAGGAGGTAAGCTGCAAAGGTCATTGGATGGCATAAATATTTTAGAATGTTGTTGTTTTGGATTTTAAAGACGTGGGCAGGGGGAGTTTGTTGTCTTGTGAAGCACATGCGGATTCCTGCGGCTCTCACTTGCTGCCTTTTGGAACAATTTCTTTAAAAAAATCATTTTCATTCAAATATTTGCTTACGTATTTGTGATTCATCAAAAAAGTATGCCCTCTGGTTGTCAGTTGTAACAAAAAAACTTAATTATATACAGTTAAAGCTCGTTCAGTGCTTCCTTTGTGAACGCTGAATTCGATTTCACAGGGTCATTTTAAGTCGCTAAATTTCACTTTGAATTTTCTTGCCGTTCCTCCCTGTTTCTTATTAGTTGTTTTATAATACGTATTAATTCAATAAGGGAACAATAGACTCGAATAGACAAAACAGAAATGAAAAATGAATGGTGTATATATGTATTGTGATACGGTAATATTTTTGAGCTTGTGTATTATAATGTATGATACCACTATACTTATAAGTGTATATAATGTATGTACATAAAATCTGGAACAAACGCATGTGTTTACTTTGCAACATATGCAAAGGTGAAGCAAAAGAAAAAAAATGTGTATAGGATTTTTGAGAATATAATTACGAATTATACGATTTAGTGTTTATAAAACTTCAGTAATTGATAAATGAAACTCTTAAAAAGCATGAAATATCCAAAAGTTTATATAATAAATTCTCGAAATGTAGCATACGCGTATTGCTAAGGATACGTGAATAATACTGAGGCAAAAAAAAAAAAAAAAAACTCTAATAGTACAGTAGAACTTTATGAAGTCGGACTCCTTTAAATTGAACATCTGGATTAACACTTGGATCGGTCTACATAAAGATTTTTTTTCTTTTTTTAATTTGATGAGGGATCGGCAAATTTCTTTAATAACATATTTA
Source organism: Nephila pilipes (assembly GCA_019974015.1). Classification (NCBI taxonomy): domain Eukaryota; kingdom Metazoa; phylum Arthropoda; class Arachnida; order Araneae; family Nephilidae; genus Nephila; species Nephila pilipes. The sequence goes on from BMAW01022856.1 coordinate 283,781, forward strand.
TTTCACCCACTTATAATGAAAAATCATTTCTTTTTTCATTGACATCTTTAATGTTTGCAAGAAAAGTATGTGAGGTGGGGGAAAGAGTTTTACAAATAATTTTGTGCAAAATCGGCAAAACCGTACATCTCTTATCACCACTGACTATTGGCATACAATGTTACATCCTCGTCGTGTAGAGGGGTCAATGCACGTTAAATGTTTTGGAGATCAAAGTCCTCATGTGGTGTAGAAGCGAGGAGAGTAATGTGCCAACTCAGGTGTCGATCTTTACGTGTATGTGATTTAAAATTACAAGATTCGTCTCCCAAACCCCTCGTTTTGCATCTAGGCGCGACGTTACTAAAAAATCAATCAATCAACCTTGCTGATTCAGAGCCAGTTTTGAGGATATTTGAAAATATCGCAAGGAGAATCGATAAATACAGTGCGTGGAAAAGTATAAAACTAAAACACACCCAATGTAAAAATGTTTTAGACGGAAATATGTGCATATTCCGTGAGTGAAAATATTGAAAAATGCAAGGGTTTTTTTCATGTAAATTAGTTAAATTTTCCAAAATAAATATGAAAAAGTTTATTCATAAATTTTAAGATAATATGATCTTTTTTTTTTTTGGAAAAAAAGTGTAAGGGCAATTGATTTTTTAAATTTTTTTTTTTTTTTTTCTGTTTGAAATTATAGTAAAAGTGAGTATCTGGAAATGGGGCTTCCAATGTACAGACGGGTTTCTGAGCAAAGATCACGCTTGTCTCATTCAGACATTGGGCTATTCGCGATTTTCTCTTCAATAACCTCGGAGACATTTATCAAGTTGAATTGCATTTAAAAAATTTTCTCCTCCTAAATGAAACGTGATTCGGTAAATTAGATGAAGACGATGATGAAGGGAGACAGAGGATAAGGACTCACTAGTCAGAGAATTCTGAGCTTGAAATTCTTCTGTTAGTTTTGTGAATTAAAGTGAGTTTCACTAACAGCCTTAATCTACGTGGGTTCTGCCGAAGATAACTGTGAAATCAATAGCGAGAGGACTGGTAAGAGAAAAATTTTTTACTTAATTTAGTTTAGTTTAGTTTTTATTAACGTCGCACTAGAAGCAACACTAGGGCTATTGGCGACGGACCTCGTAATTTTGAACCACGGTCAAGTGACGAGGACGACACCTGAGCTGGCACTCCTCTCTCCTAACATCCAGACCACGCCAACGGGAGGACTTTGGGCCCCGAACAGATTTAACGTGCATCAACCCCGACTACACGGTGGGTCTTTGGCGGCCAAGGATCGAGCCCGCGACTGAACGAAAACCGCCGGCCGCTAGTCCACGACCTCGACCACTAGGCTACCACGGCCCAAACTTAATTTAGGGCTGTGTGTTAGGATTGAATTCTCGAGAGAGAGACGTAGGATATTCTGCAGTGATGATAAAATAAAGAAGCTGTTTTAGTCTTGCGTATCCACAATTAGGGTTTTACAGTTTTTGATTCATACGAGTATATTAGATTGCGAAATGGCACAAGAGCCGAACAATGACGGATTATCATCATATAATTTCTTCATGATTTTTGAACTCGTATTTCTGCTTTGAGTGAGGAAAAATTATTGCTTTTTCACAAAGTGGGTTTAGAATTTTACAAAAAAGAAAATTAAAATTTTAAATTCTAAATTTATAGCTTGTATAATTTTCAAAAAGTATCTAGTATTCATGGAACAAAAAAAAAAAGAACTGGGGGAAGACCAGAAATCAAAAGCATCGATTTAAGATATAGTTGTGAGATGATTTTGCTAGAAAAAAAGCTGTAAATGAAGTTAGAAGAAATTTGGACGTATAATGTTGCGCATGAGAATGAATATCTTGAGTGAATAAATGATGAGGGAAGTGATTGGCGCAAAAGCCAAATAAGGCTCCTCTGCGCCAAACAAGATGTAACTGTGATCTAGACATATGAAACCTGAAAAAAAAAATAGCATGACAAGAAGGAGGGTCGAAAATAGAGAAGGATCAATAAGATACCCCTTTGGCGCGTCGCTCGTATTTCCCACAGACAGAAGCCCCATGGGAAAGAAAAAGATCACTAGGGTGCCTCAAGGTCAAGATTTCCGCACCTACCTAAAGAAGGTAAGCCCCAGAGGGCAAAAATGTTTTGAATAACAATCCAAATATTTGGCACGAAAAGTTAGACCGTCCACCTCTTGCAAATCAACATAAAAAAAAAAAGACTTGACTTTGTAAAAAAACACATTTCTTTCGGTACAAAATGGAACTGTGTCATTTTTTAATGACGAAAAAATAAGTTCCATCTTGAAGAGCCAGATGGTTTTCGCTATTTTTGGTTTAATCAGCATAAAATCAAAGAATTTTTTTTTATAACGTCAATACGATGGGGTCATACTAATGATATTGCAGCTTTGATTGATTGATGGAAGAACCTTTACAAGAACCTTCAGAATCGATAGCCACTTGGTTTCTAAAGGAAAAAAAAAGTTTTCTTGATTATTGACACTTTGAAGATGAGAAACATGAATTCCCGTCTTTAATTTTTCCAACTGTAGGTGACGGGAAATTAGTTAATTTATAATATATTTACACAAAAATGCGAAAATTTTCAGGCTATATACTTTGCACTTCATACCGTCTTCAATGTGTTGAGAGAGATGTGAAATAATTTATAGAACATGTCCTTATACTTTTTTTCTATATTTTCTTTGGCGACAATCTTTAAAAAGTCTTCATTTCAAGGTTTATATTTGTTAATTGTGTGTTGTGAATGTAATTATAAAATTTGGTATTGAATGTCAATAATATAATAAAAAATTCATAATGATAAAATGGAAATAATTTATTGATACGTATTTCCCCCCCCATCTAATTATACGTTGTCCTTACACTTTTTTTCGCTCAATGAATCGATTATCACTAATTGATGATTATCATTAATTAATGTATAATGTTTGTAAAGTTTTTCGGAGTACATTAGTAACTATTTAAAGTTTTTCCTAAGACATTTGATTCGCAATTTTTATTACTTTTTTTCGATCATTGTTATTCGGCCAATTTTTGTCTTGTTTATATTCGTTGCTTTGTGTTGTAAATTCCATTAAAAAATTTGATAGATGTCAAAAATATGAAAAAAAAAAAA
>BMAW01022856.1:304774-355067 GCA_019974015.1 Nephila pilipes
CATTTTCAAATAGGAGAAATAAGATTGATGTCGCGTATTCTTAAATTTTACCAAGTAGTTATTCTAAGCTAGAGAAATTACTTTTTTCATGGCGATGACGAAATACCCCCCCCCCCCCCCCAATTAATTTCTAGGTACACAACTGCTATATAGAGCAAGACCTGCGTGACTTTTACTAGTTAGAAACTGGCCCATATCTGGAAATGAAATTGGCGTACTCGATGTACACTTTACAGAACAAGACAATCACAAAATTTCAATTTAATTGGAGTTATCTTTGCTTTATGTATTTGTATCCTTGCTTCACTGTTGTTTGTATCTTTGAGAAAAGTATTCACATTGTAACAACCTTCTTCATCTCTTTTCTAGTGATATCCTGGCTACGGCGCACGTGTCGACGAGACCGGTCACTCAACTAGAGACAACCGATGACATCGAATGGATACTATTCCAAGCAAAACTCAATTCAATAGGGAGGGGACGCAGATCATTTGCAGAAATGGCTGGAAAAGCAACCTTCTCTACCGATATCAGTGTTTATCTTCGAATCATTACGATAATACTGGAGAGGGAGTATGCAACGGCTCTCTTCAAAACAATGCTAGAAATTGAAATGCATTATTAATTAGCCCGAGAGAGACGTCTCTTTTTGTTTGGTTGGTAAAGGCGCAACAAAAAGTGACCGGTCAATTTTTCTTTGGATCCAACGGACCAGGGTTCGAAACAACCGCTGTCACTCCAAGGTCATCAACAGCTCTTCTTCACGAGCTCAAAAACCATTTGACGCCGAAATATTTTCCTATGCCTCCCGCTTTCCAGAATCACACCTTAGTTAGCTCTCTTTGCCTGTTGGAGGTTGGTTTGTTAGAAATTTTGGCACTGAATCCATAAGCGACTACACACTTTTGCGACTATCATAAGATTAAAAAGAAAAAATTCTCCCTCATTCTACAAATTAGAGAAATATATAAATCTAGAGAAATACATATCAACTTATAAATCTATTCTCTGAAAAATCTATTAAAAGCTGTTCGCTATAAAATTAAACGCTCCTAATGAAAGTTGTGTCGTGTAAAAAATTAAAAAAAAAAGTTATGGTTGAGGATTGCCACTTCCTTGAAAGAAAACTAATTAACGAGTTTTTAAGCATTTTAAATTAATTTAGTTATTGTTTTTCGAAGTATCCTCATTTAAAACATAGATTTTTAAATAGTTTATATATATATATATATATATATATATACAGTGGTGGCCGAAATCGTAGACATTTTTGGAAATTTTTGTTTTTTAACTTTGTTTGCTTATAGAAAATGTTACGTTTCATAAAATGCACAGACGTATATATCGTTTTAAAAAAGATTTAATATTGAATACATATAAAAAAAAAACAAAATTCAAATATTTGCAATACAAAAATAGTTCAGCTACAATAATTATTATTATACATTAGATACTGATTATTCCAGCGACTTATCAGAATTTAGGATAGCCTTTATTTTTTTTACAGCTTCCATGTTTCATTGAGGTGACGATAGCTTTAGACTCTTCCTTCGTCATAACATGATGCCAGGAAACAATTATAGCCTCAATTAGTTCCCTTTTATTTGATGGGCGCCTCATTGGGACAAGAGTTTTCAAACGATGCTACAAGTTTTCGATAGGATTGAGGTCAGGATTGTTTCCTGGCCAGGACACCAATTCAATGCTCTTTGCACGAAATCTTTCTTTCAATAATTTTGCTATGCGGCAGGAAGCAGAATCCTGCTGAAAAATAAATGAAGCATTGTTGGGAAAGAGATCCCTGAATGATGGTAGAAGTTTTGGTTCCAGAATAGTGTTAATGTATTTTCTGGCATTCAGTGTCCCATCGCTGACCTGCATGACCAAATCATAACTCTAAGTGGGTTCTTCACTGTTGCCTGAATGCAGCCAGGATGTAATTATTTCTTCTCCTGTTCTACGTCTTACATATTTTCGCCCATCACTACCGATTAACGATATCTTAGTTTCATTACCAAAATAACTTGTGACTGCTGATTATTTGTCCAATTAATGTATTCCTTTGCCCATTGTAGCCTTTTTTTGCGTTGCTGTTAATTGAGATTAGGTTTTTTTTTCGTGGAATTCTTCCACTTAGTCTAACATCTGTTAATCTTCTTCAGTTTGTCCCTAAACGGATAGTAACACCAGCATCCTTCAGGTTACTTCTGACAGCCGTTGATGACATTTTTATACCTTGGAGACATAGTCTTTTCCTTCTTCTGTCGTCAACAGATGTGGTGCACCTTTTTCGGTCCTTTTCTGCTTTGTTTTTTTTATTGAATTTGTCTCCTGATATCGTAAACAAAACTTTTGGGCTCTACATGTACAATCCACCCCTGAACAAGCCACCAGTCTTGCAATTTCAGTATAAGAAATACCACTTTCTCTTAACACAATAATCTTGCGTCACTTTCTAGGAGTACAATCTACTCTTTTATTTGATTTCATTGCTTCTTGACTAAATATTAAATTATTTTTGCAACAATTCCTACTTGTGATTTAATTACATAAGAAACAGTCTTCCTTCTGCATAACAAAGCCAATAACGACTTGTTCCAACTGTAAACATGATGTCGACTTCTGCTGGCAGTTACTATCATTTGGTTGGTTCCCAGAACAAGAACAGAGATTGGCCAGAAAAGTTAGACGTTACAAACCACTTCAAAACTGTGTTTGTTTCTTTAGATTAATGTACGCATAATTTTTTTTTGTATTACAAATACTTGAATTTTTTTTTTTATTGAACTTAGTATTAAATTCTGTTTAAAGTTTGCTCACTGTGCATTTTGCTAGAAGTAACATTTTCTATAAGCATACAAAGTTAAAAAACATACATAAAAATTTCCAAGTGTCCGCAATTTTGGCCACCATTGTATATATCTTAATTTTTTACATCATCATCATATTTGACTCAACAGCCCAGGGCTGACCAAGGCTTTTTTTTTTGTAGATTCTTCTAAGATAGCCTGCTTTTTGTCTTAGTCCGCCAGTTCCTCTATCCAATCCTCTTACATTACGATTCAACAAAATCACGCCACCGTAGCTTTGGTCTTCCTGTTTTTCGACAAGTAAAGAGCTTTGCAACAAAAAAATCTCCTTTACTAGATTTTTTTTCATCCATTCTAACAATATGAGAACCCAAGCTCACGTTTCATTTTAATACATTTAATGGTATCTGATCCATTAAAATTTTTATAAAATTCCCATAATTAAAACGTCTTCAATTTAATACATCAGCTATATTAAAAACCGAATTCATTACATTAATGAAATTCTAATATTTTATATATACCGCATGATCTTTCTGTGAATATAATTGATTGTTTATTAACGTCGCAACAAAAAGCAACACGAAGGATATTGGCGTAATTACCGAACTTCGGTCAAGTGATGACACTTGAGTTGGCACTTCCCTCTCCAAATTTCCACACCATGCCACGGTACCTCGACCAGATCTGCCATGCATCAGCCCCGCTACACAGTGGATCTTTGGAGGCATCAAGGACTGACCCCGTCAGTTCGAATTCAACGCAAATCCATGATCAGGTCTCGGCGGCCTAAGACTTTAACGCAGACGTAATGTTAACGAACTTCAATTTTTTCTCGTCATATGAAAGTCGGGATTGGTTTCATATAACACAGAGCAGCATGAGCAATAGTGGATGCTGATCTTATAATTTTGAAATATGGCCAAGTGATGAGGACAATATCTGAGCTGTTATTTCTCTTTTCTAACTTCCGCGTCTGACCTTCGTTATGACTTCGAGGCTCACTTTCATTTTAACATCGCCGGCGTCTTAACTAACCATTCTGATACCATGGTCTTATGAAAATCAGAGCAGTAAATGTATACCAATTAATGATTAATTCTCATGTTTGGACCGTGGTAGAAAATTTTAAAACCCTTACCAGGGACCCACAGCATGAATGTAGCTCCAAAGTAAAATCAATTTCAATATGGCAATTAATTTAAGAAGTGACATTTTGTACTGTTGGAAGAGAAGCAATGATTGTCAAATGTGTTCTAATAAACAATTTTTTATTGCCAATACTTTTTCAACTTTATATGCAGAAATTTGTGAAAGAATATTATGAATAACTTTCTGATGAGGAGAAATAACCAAGGCTTCGCATCAGATACCACTTTTACCTCTTCAATGGGGGAATGGGGATCCTAGAATGTTGGGGGGGGGGGAGGGATGTCGCGTTGACGGATGCAGTGAACTTTATAAAAAAAATCCGTAATATTTTGTAAAAAAAAAATGTACAATGAAAAAAAAAAGATCAATTAATTCAATTCCCCATTTTTTAAGAAATTTTCAGAATCAGTAATGAATTAAATAAATTGAGTGTGTATGTTGAAAGAGGAGGCTGGATGCGCGAAAAGAAACCGAACCACTGGGGGTGCGCGAACTGAAAAAAGGTTGGAACCGCTAAATTAATCGATTTAAGTAAGAAATAGGGAAGCTACTTCATAATGAATTTAAATTGGTCTGAAATTTTGCACATGATGCGATAAAGAAATTAGCTTTAGTTTAGTTTTTATTGACGTCGCACAGAGGCAACACGAGGACTATTGGCGACGGACCTCGTAATTGTGAGTCTCGGTCAAGTGACGAGGAAGATACCTGAGTTGGCACCCCCTCTCCGAACTTCCACACCACGCCAACGGGAGGACTTTGGGCCCCGACACATTTAACGTTGATTAATCAGCCCCGGCTACACGGCAGGTCATTTGCGGCCAAAGTTCGAACCCGCGACGGAACGAAAACCGCCGACCACGAATCCGAAACCATGACCACTAGGCTACCGCGGCCACAAACAAAGAAATTAGAAAAGTGATATTCTAACTCAGACATCATGATTCAAAATACTTTTAATATACCGTTGGCTGGTTTCAGAACGTTCACTCAAATCAATCCTCTAAAGACCATCATGTGGAGCGCTATCTCAGGTGTCCTCCTCGTTACGTGGCTACGGTTCTAGAACAAATTCTAGTTATTTGCTTAATTTAGTTTCATTGACATCGCATTTGATTGATTGATTGTTTATTAATGTCGCACTTAGAAGCAACACAAATGGTATTGGCGATGGAGATGGTATTTTCCTCTCCAAACTTCTCCACTATGTCAACGGTAAGACCGTGACTTTCGACATATTTAGCTTGCATATGAATGGCGGATTCTTAGGGGCCAGGGCTCGAACCCAATATTCGGTGCCGACCTGGAGTTCGGGATCATGACCACTAGGTTACTGCGGCCACTTGTTGACATCGGAACATGAGGGTTATTGGTGATGGACTTCATTATTTTGAGTCACAATCAGATAATGAAAATGACGCCTGAGCTGGTGCTTCTCTTTTGTAACTTCCACACCACATCAGTTTGATTCCATTTATGCCCCTTCCTCCCCGCATTATTCAGCCCGACCGATTTTTAGTGGAATCGAGTTGGATACTTTCCCCCAGTTTTTTTTTAAAAAAATTATTACTGTATCACTATAAATAGTATTGTTCTTGAATTCAATATGGTCTGTTACTATCTGTTTTCTTCCCGCAAAAGTCATAATAACTTGTACTTAATGAATTTGCTCTTTTAAATAGGATGATTCGTTGGTTAGAAAAGTTAAACTTTGTTCTTTATTACAACCTTAGTAGTACTATTCCTGAATTCAATAAGGTTTAGATTTCGGTGTAAAACTTGCATGTCGTAAGAGGCGACTAAAATGGGTACCCGTCGTCTGGGGGTATAGCCGGTCACCATGCTCCTGGGGACATCAGAGGACTTCAGGGACGTACCTTCTTTAGGCAAGTACGGGCATCATGACCCCGAGGCACTCTAATGATTTTTTTCTTTCCTATAGGGTTTACTGTCTTTGGTAAACATTGGTGACGCGTCCCCGGGATGCCCTAGCAATCCTTCTCTATTTTGGATCCCCCTTTTTTTTTGTCAACAAATGTTTTCTTTAATTTCTTCACGTCTAGACCCCAGTTAAATCTTGTTTGGCACAGCATAGCCACATCTGGCTCTTGCGCCAATAAACTTTACATTCCCTCATTCGGTGTAAAACTTTGTTGTTTATTGCAACTTTAGTAATGTTATTCCTGAATTCAATAAGATTTAGATTTCAATTTTCTTCCTATAAAAGCTACAATAATCTAAACTTCTTTTAAATGAATTAGTACAATCTACTGACCCTAAAAAGCTATTGGAACAAGTAGTTTATTGTAGAATCTTTATCTATATAATATTTTATTACATACAGAGTTTAGACTATAAGCTTTTAGCTTGAATACAAAAACAACTGCATAATTTATCTCAAACATGGGAAATCATTTGTGTAACAAATGCTACACAAACTTGCAATGTTATCTAATGCAACGAGTTATCTCAGTACAAGTACATTGCATCATTTCATTGAGAAGTTTCCTATCTTTCAATGTTTGATCAGGAAATGCTTTGCAACAGGGAGTCAAGGTTTGTTTGTACAAACCGGCGAATCGTAAATATATCTACAAGGTAACGAATTGAAATGAAATCACATGTTAGGGAAAATTACGAAAGGCAAGGGTGCCGTGAAATTTTCCTGCAGCTTCACTCAGTCTCAAGATCAATGTCCATGAAGACAATGTTTTCGAATGGCTTAGTAAACACTTTTCTCTCTCTCAGAGACATAGAAAAAAAAAATGAATGCTTTCTTTCTCTATTTCTTTTCTTTCTTTTTTTTTTTTTTCCTGTTTAAATTAATTACACAAACCAATTTTCAAAAGAAATATGTATCTGAGACTCAATTTTTTGTTCATTTTTTTTATTAGTCACAAAAAGGGACTGTTGTTTTCTTTACACTCTAAATATCGTACCTGACCACTTTTAAAAAATTTATCTTGTTTTTGCGTGTATTTTTTATGTCTGCTTTCACCGGTATATAACGAATTTAATTTTCAAAAATATGTCGTAATAAATTTTCCCTAATTTTTTTATTGGATTGAGGTGAAACAAATAAAAAAAAAAAAATGAGTATTTTATTTGCTTACCGATTTATGTATTACCTTAAATCACATGCTCGCAGGAATCAAGATATGACTGAAAATGAATAAAAATATTCAAAATTTTAAGACAGCTATAAAGGAGGCTTTTTTTTTGCCTCAAGAATTTCAAACTACGTCTTTTTAGTTTGGCTTCCTTCTTGAGATGTTTTGGGTCAAATGATTTTAATATTGATTTACTATTATTAGCCACTTAAGGGACTATTGTTTTAGGTGGATCACTTTTGGCGTACCAGATCACTTTTCGATTTTTTATCTTTTGCTTCAATTTTAATTACATTTAGCTTAAATATATTAAATTTAATAATTTATCGTTTACTTTGATTTTAATTACATGTAGCTGACATAATAATCAATTTAATAATTTATCGTTTCCTTTAATTTTACTATCGGAAAAGTTTACTGTTGTCCATTTCTCGATATTTCATCATTTACTTTGATTATTATATTTAATTGAATAATTTAATAACAATTATATAAAAAAAAGAGCATCTTGGGCGGCGAAATCTGTTCTTTGTAAAACTTTGCTTAGAACTTTTTAATTTTTTGTTCTTTTTACATACAACTCTTGTTTTTAGTAATGGGGATATTCCTAACGAGGTGATTAAAATTTTTAATGAATAGGCTGAAAGCAATAACTTAAAAACAACTTGAAAAGCAATCATTTTTGTGTTACATTTAATTTAATATATACTGAGAGAAAAGCAGTCCCAGACAATTAATTTTTTTTTTGGCTGAAATAAGCATTTAAAAGGGGAAAAAATCGTTTGTGGATGAATTAAAAAATTTCGTTCCTTCGTTAAAAATTATTTAAATATGTAAAAAAAGGGCACAGAACAACTATAATTTTTTTTTTTATTAAATATTACATTTTTTCCCGTGACTTAAATACCTGGTGTTGCGGGGGAATTGAATACTTTTAGTAAGATTTTGTTATGTGTGTGTAGTGAAATGGCCTGAAAATAAAATAATTTTGTTTTACTGGTTTAAATACATCGATGTTATTCTGTCTGTCTGTGCGTGTGTGCATAATTTAAATACGAAAACGGAGCTTAGATCCAGATTATTTTATTTACCTTTTAGAACAAACTGAAAATAAATATAGTTGCCTCTCCACCCCTTATTTGGCCCTTAAAATTAGCCAAAAAGGAAGCCAAATGGGATAATTTGAAGATCTCGAAACAAAAAGGGTGACTTTACAATTGTTCTGAATAATATAAATTTATTTTTAGTAATTTTTCCGATTCTTATTACATATAAGACTAAGATAATAACAACAAACAATAGATTTAAATATATTTAATTTTTATGCGATTTTTTTCCATTTCAATCCATAAAAGAGAAATTTTTTATTGTTACATAACATATATTTGAAAATTGAGTCCATTAACTTGGGAAAACACAAATGGGGATATATATTTTTTATTTGAAATATGCACAATCTCCTTTCATAAAATGTATAATTTATCGTTACATTAAATTAGATTAAATTACACTTTTTTTTTTTAAATAAATTGATACAATATATAATTATACAGAGTATGAAAGCTTTGAATTTATTTATTTTAATAACTTGCACATTTTTTTGCCGTGATGAAAAGTAAGATTATGAGCATCTTAATTTGATTAACAAATTTGATGGATTATTTTGCTTCCTCGAAAAATAAATAAACTGCTGTTTGTAGAAAATGCAACACCATGAAGGAATCATCAGAATCAAATGAAATTCGCAGCAAATGTCAATTATAGGATATTATGCAAATTAATAAAGTTTCAGAGCCATCGCGCGTGCGCGGCGCGCGCAGCGCCCTCTGAATTGATGCTGAAAGCGTATAAATAAAGTGCTGTAGCGGGACGTTGAAAAAAGTCTATGATTATTTGTTAGTGGCAAACGTTTAGTGAGACCTGAGTATGCCTCCACGACGGAAGAATAAGAAATTCAAGCAGCTTACGGAGTTTGAACGAGGGAGGATAATCGGCCTTCGAGAAGGAGGATTTTCCTATCGCGCAATAGCAGCTCGTATGCAGCGGAACAGTTCCACAGTGATGCGAGTTTGGAAGCAGTGGACCGACGAGCACCGAACAACTCGAAAAACAGGCACTGGACGACAGAAGGTGACGTCAGAGCGCGATGATCGACACCTGCTCCGCATGGCGGTGAATGATCGCACAGCTTCCTCCAGGCAGCTGGCAGCACGTTGGTCTACTGCTACAGGTGTACAATTGTCGGCTTCGTCAATTCGTCGTCGTCTGCTGCGCCGTGGATTGCGTGCAAGGGTGCCTTTATACAGGATTCCCCTCACGGCGAATCATCGACGGCTGCGTCGGCAGTGGGCTCTTGAGCACAGAGACAGGCGAGCTGATTGGCACCAAGTTGTCTTTTCAGATGAATCACGCTTCAATTTGTGGACCCATGATGGCCGTGTTCGTGTTAGACGTTATGCCGGTCAACGCTGCCTTCCTGAGTGTATTATTGAACGACATAGTGGTCGAACACCCGGAGTTATGGTCTGGGGTGCGATTTCGTATCATGGACGATCCAATTTGATACGAATTGAGGGTAATCTCAATAGCAACAGGTACGTCCGTGAAGTGCTACAGCCCGAAGTCGTTCCTTTCCTTCAAGGCATCCCTGGAGCTATCTTTCAGCAGGATAATGCACGCCCACATGTTGCGCGGACTGTTCGAGACTTCTGTTCAGCACAACGCATGCAACTTCTTCCTTGGCCTGCTTATTCACCGGATATGTCGCCTATTGAGCACGTGTGGGATATGGTTGGTCGGCGTCTCGCTCGTGATCCGCGTCCTGCAGTTTCCAAAGACGAACTTTGGTTGCGCATACAAGCGATATGGAATTCTCTTCCTCAAGCAGATATTCAACATCTGTTTGACTCCATGCCACGTCGTATAGCAGCACTTATTGCAGCGCATGGTGGCTGCACCAAATACTGATTTCGGACGCTTAATTTGTTTCTTTTGTTTTGAAAATTTCATCATTTATTTGTATCAGTACAAGTCGTTTCTGCATTAAATTTCATTTGATTCTGATGATTCTTTCATGGTGTTGCATTTTCTACAAACAGCAGTATACAAACTACTTGGAAACTATATGCTGTATAATTATTATGTAATGTAAAAATTTTCAATTTTAACTCATTTTTCATATTATTTATAGTCTTTAGTAAATACATTTAATCTGGAATAAATAAATGAAATGAACGAGATAGATGACAGTGGCTTTGTTACGGAATTCCTATTAAACCATAATTTACTCTCTCATCAGAATTAAGATATAAAATTTCAATAGTTAAAAAGATTTTAGCGTAATTAAAGTAGTAAACGGGGGGGGGATTGCACGTTGTATAGACGCTTTTAGAGCTTCTCTCTGTAATGAGTTTATGGTATAAATTTAAACTAATTTAAAGTCTCAGGTATTGCTAGAATATTTCTTAAATGTTTAATATTGCCTGGTTTGTGTTTTAATTAGAAACTTTATCTATTACAAAGTACCAATGCAGTTTTAATTTGTGATATAATGCAATAATTAATAATTTTAAGAGAAAAAAACAATGTAATTTTTATTCTTATAAAATCTGAAAAAACATTCTTTGAAGCAAATTTTTTTATTAGCATAAGATTTATAGGGTTTGAAGCAGTTATTTCGTTTTGAAATTATACAACAATTCAGAATAACCGTTTTCCGTATTAAATTAATATGCAAGAGGAATCCTTTTTTCCCCTTCTTTCTTTCTGTTTATAGAATATTCAATAAGCAATAATTTGTTTTATGAATAATTTTTTAAAGTATTAAGAAATATTTTTGTCACATTTTTTTTCCCCATGCAAATTTAATTCCATTTTTCACATAATGGAGGCTGAACAGTTCTTTAATGCGACTTTATTAAAAAATAAGAGGAATAGTGTACAAGTATATCCATTTTTTTTAAGGTTTATTCAGTTTAAAGCACATTTTAAAGATATTTATTTTTGTTCCATAATCGAGGAATAAGCATGCATCCAAGAAATAAGAAACTCTAACATTGTGCTCAAAAAGGTGTGTGTTTAGCTGTGAGATATTGAGGTTGGATGCTATTTTCGTTATCTAAGCGTGCTTCAGAATTTCGAAGTTCGTTATCAAAAAATCCCAATAGCAGCTGCAGTGCGATAGTAATTGAAAACAAACGTACAACAAATTTCCATCCACAGTCAAGTGGAGAGAACAACATTTGAGACAGGAAACTCCTCCGAATTTCCGCACTACGTCACGAGAACGCAAAGATACACAGTTAAATTTAACATGGAGAGCCTACATTATAAGACTCGAAGAAAGGATACATTGACCTCGATACCATCCGCGATTTTTTCACTAGATCACGTAGACCAACCCATTTAAACATTTCTGAAGGTGGAATGTCCTATCTCCACAAAAAAGGTTAAGATTTGTTTAAAAAACAAAATATATATCATGCATTCCAAACAAACTGCTTCTAATTTCAGCTTTTCAAGCGGCAAGAATGTAACTTTTTTACAATACTTAAATTTATCATTACAAAACGCTTTGATTGAAATAGAGGAAAAAATTCGATTTTGTAAGGGGAGAATTTATTAACACCCAAAACAAAATTTTAAATATATCATTAAACAACAGGTAAGCTTAAAAAAAAAAACTTGAGTTATTTAAGGACGTAGGTAACGATGAATTTCTAAAAGCGTATAGTTTATTGAGAGCGGGGATAAAGTGTTAGTGTTTCCCTAAATAAAACAACCTCATCGTATTCAAAAATAAACAAACAAAAGAAAATTCTTCAACTAAGGCCAAAACCCAAATACATCCTGCTACTCGACAAAACATTCACCGCAGACTTCGCGGAGCGAACGAGTTGAGGAGAGGGAGAAAAAAAAAAGGAGAGAGAGATAAATATATAAAAAAATGCTTCCGAGAGAGACCCGTTAAAATTAGATAAACAAATCGTTAGAGAATTTTTTGACGCGAAGCAAAACATTTCACTATCGTATATCATTCGCTCCAGTTAACAAATTCTCGGAACACGAAACAAAGGCGAATAAAACGTTACGAATCTGATTTCTCCCGAGTTGTACTATTTCGAGTTGCAGGGAAAACAAAACAGTTCTTTATTGACACCCGCAAAACCAGGTCAAATGTTCGCGAGCGACGCGCTGTCTGCGTTTGCGGTGGTCTTTTCCCCTGACTGTGACGTCAACGTGCGGAAGGCGGAGTTTGGAGTACTTCCAACCGGTTCCAACCAGTGCTCCTTTCATCGAAGTGAATTCGGTTGTACTACGCTAGAATTATACAAGTGGATCAGGGAAGTAAACATTGCGCATGCGTTCTGGTAGCAAATGTGTGTGGTTAATTTATGAATCAAAATCAATTTCTGATTCAAAAATTGTATTGAATTGGGTTTTTGTGATATATTTCACCAGTTAGTTAGTTGAGATGTAAAAATTTATTTGTTTATAAAGTTTGAATGTCTTTAAGAGTGTGGCTCAGACATCTGAAAAATTTTTCAGTTGAAATTCAATTTTTAAATGAATTATACAATTTGATCAGACCTTACGAAACATTTTCAAATAATTAACATGTTTTATTTTAAGTTCTTTGGATTTACCTTCGAATTCGAAAGATAACTTCAAATTTGTTATTTTAAAAATAATTCTATAGAGATTTTCCTTCTCTCTTTATGTTAGGGATAATCACAAGATTAAATCACCTGAAAGTTGTGTGTGAAACCTGGTTTTTTTCAACAACAGAAATCAATGATCCTTCTCACAGGACAACTAATATACTACATCATTTTTTTCTAGTCAAATCTCTTAATTTTAAATTGAATGCTTTATTTTCCACACAAATCGGGGTAATTTTCCAATGTACAGAATTTCATATTAAAAAAAATACACCCTGAATTTAAAAAAAAAAAATGTAAATCCTCATAGGACTTCCGTTTAAAAAAATACTTTTAAAACTTCTGCATAAGCTTCAGGTATTACTGAGACAGATATATGTGAAAGAAGCAACGGAAATTTGGCTAAAAATGACATCAGTGTTATGCATTTACAAAGTATGACATTTTAAAAATAAAGCGGTATCTCAACCAGCAGTTCTGAGAGCATGCGCAGTACGTCAATGTTTACTTCTCTTATTCACTATTCGCTAGAGACAGGATGTGGGTTTCTGGCCTCACAAAAGGAGTTCGAAAAGCGGGCACATATCAGGAAGTAGTGATATTTTTTATATTTTTACATCCCTGATTAGGGTTGAAGTTTCTTTGTAACTGAGGAAACGATTTGTTTACCAACAAAACAGAACTGGATTTTAGGAGATATTGAATAACTTTTGAGAATGAGGCGGCTTGAAACTTATTGAAACAAAAGTGGCTGTGTTCTTTGGCTATTTGTTTTTCCGAGTAGATTTTCTTTCTGTAACATTTTTGCATTCGTTTTTTCCAAATAAAAACAAACGCTGTTTCACAACGTGATGGATTATCTATAAATCCAGATGTTTGAATAGAAATACAAAATAAAACAAGGGGGGGCGAAATGTTATAGATTTTTTTTTTCCCTTACGTGAAGAAATTTTAGTTATTTTGAGGCTAAAAAAACTCAATAAAATGTTACATTTTGATCTTTTAATTTACTATGTTCGTAAATTTTGCAGTGAAGGGAAGTTTTCTTGTAAAATAGGTGCCAATTAATTTTAAGAAAAACTAGTTTAATCCACTATTCAGTCATAAGCTTGAATTTATAATTTAATTTGTTGAGTATTCTTCTATCATATTTGCTATTTCATTTTTGGAATATCTTATAATTTGACTAATAAATTTCTCTTAATTTGCTTGGATTTACCATTTATCAATACTAAATTTTTCCAACACTTCCTAGTTTGTCTAGCACTGTGTATCAGTTTGTCACAAATTTTTCATCCACTTCCAGATAAGCTAGAAACTTGGAATTTTGAACACAATCTCAGTTTCGACGACAATATAACATTCAATTTTCTAAAAAAAAAAATTACTAAATATTTTTTTTTTTTTTGAAATAAAGGCAAAAAATGTTTTAAAAAATATTTCAACAACCATAACACATTTTTAAAATCAATCCTAAAATGGAACAAAGACATAAAAAAAAAAAGAGCTAAAAAGGTAAAAAATAATTTTCTCTTCAATCGGTCAATATACACATTTTAAAGTATTTTTTCCAACATTAACTTAAAAATGCATTTAAAAGGCTTCGATTGACAGATTGAATGAAAGATTTCACTTAAAATACATTAGATGTTCTTTTATTCCAGAATTTTGATTTGCCATTCCGTAGCATTTAGCCTAAGGTTTCAAATTACAATAAGGCGCTAATGTGAATGTATTAACGACACATTAAACGGTCGTAGGTCTCTAATATTCTAAATCAAATCCGCGAAAAAAAAAAAAGTCTCTGATAAGAAGTTTAGGTTAAAAACCTCATAATGACAAAATGCAAAAGAGAATCGAAACCGAGTTCAATTTTTATGTAAATGAATTTTTTTCGCAGTATGATGATTAAGCGCCTAATGGAACTGATTAAGTATTCCGATCTGAACAGTGTGACCTCTTTAAGAAAGTAAAGTGTAGGGTTTAGTTGTTGGACCTTGCCCAGAAGCTCAATTGACTTGCCAGACGTCTTTAACAGCAGCGGCATTGTCCCCGATTTGGACAAATAGGTTCCATCTGTCGACCCTTGAACAAGCAACACATCTGAAACTTGAAGCACTTACATAAGGTTCTTTCAGCACCACAATTCGTCTTAAAAATAATAGTTGTGATTAAACAGCCCTTAAGAGTTGTAATTCACCTATTGCAGTGACTCCTACCTGATGTGACAAGGAAATGCAGAGAGATTGCGAAACATTAGGGGATAAAACTTATAAATATTTATCGAATAATATTTTAATATAATGGATAACGTTTTATTAATTTTAGTTGTAATTAAGATATTGAAGATTTTGTATGGGGTAGCCTAGTGCTGATGGTTGCTAACTAGCGGCCGGCGCTATTTCCATCTAGTCATAGGTTGGAGCCCTGATGCCACTAAATCTGTAGAGGTCCCAAGTCCTCGCGTGGAGTGGGAGATCGGCACCTCCCACTGTTCAAATGTTGTTCTCGTCATTTGACAGAGGTTCAAAATTACGAGGTCCGTCGCCAATAGTCCTCCTGTTACTTCTAAGTGCGAGGTTAGTAAACAATCAATAAAAAAATCAATTATATATATAAGTATGTGTGTGAAAATTAGATGTTAAAAGCTCAGTAGAGGGAGAGATCAGTTGATCTTGAGAAAAATTGATCAGTCGCTTTTCGCTGCGCTCTTATCAACTAGGCTAAAAAAGACGTGCCGATCGGGCTAGTTATTAAGGTCTGTCGTTCTGTTCTGTTCAAGCCAAGTTCTGTCGATGCTGTTGAAGAAAACCGTCGCAATATAGAGGAAAGCAAACTCAACCGTAATGAATAGATAAATTAAAATTCCCCTATTACTAAAAAATAAGACCAGAAAAAATAAATATGGATATCACAACTATTAAAATTGCTGTTTACACCCACACACAACATATGTATAACTATCCTAGAATTTAATCCACACTTGGAGAAATTTAACTAACCAAGAATTTCCAAAAACAGTGGAACTATTACATACGATAAGAATTAAGAGACTTATGCATTTTTGGAATAAAATTTTTTTCGTTTAGTTGGTTTCATTGTCGCAAGAGCCACATTTGGTGAAGTTGCACCAAACATTCTCTACTTTAAGAAAACAAGTGTGTATTTGCGATTCAGACAAAACTCTTATGTAAAAAAACGAAGAAAAAGGAGGGGAGAAAAGGATAAGAAAAAGGGTCGAAAGTAGAGAATGATTGCTAGGGCATTTTAAAGCCGGGAAGTTTTAGGTAGGCGTTTACCAAAGACCTGAAACCTCATGGGAGAGTAAAAAGCTCCCTCCAACACTTCAGAGTTGTAAATCAGTAGAAAAAAGGAACGAAAAAATGGGAGGGGGACAAGAAAAAGGGTAGAGAGTAGAGAATGATCGCTAGGGCATTTTAAAGCCAGCAAGTTTTAGGTAGGCGTTTACCAAAGACCTGAAACTTCATGGGAGAGTAAAAAGCTCCCTCCAGCACTTCAAAGTTGTAAATCAATAGAAAAAAGGAACGAAAAAATGGGAGGGGAACAAGAAAAAGGGTCGAAAGTAGAGAATGATCGCTTTGGATTATAAGCTACTGAGTTTTTTTTTTCATTCGAAATTCCGAACACCTTTCCAAGTAAGAATGTAAAATCAGAAGAAATCGTGTTCGTGTTAATATTTTAGATAATTACATATGAACATTTTTGTTTCATAAAATCATAAAAAAGAAGCCATTTCATTTATTTGTCGCTTACAAATTTCTATCTTTCAAATTCGAATTGTATAAGTACAATAGTTATAAACAGACAAAATGTTTCCTCTTAAAATCTGATTCACAGAGCAGAGTCAAAGCGCGAAAGAGCTAAGTAACGATGACGGCAAAAAAGGTAGCAGTTTATTTACCTTTTGGATTTCGAAAGTAGCAATCGAACATTTCGACATTCAAAGAATAATCTCCATTAAATAACGGTTATAAACAGATTAAAAAAAAACTCGTATGTTCTCTTTAAATATACCAAGAAAAAGCATTTGTGCGTGGCAGAAATAAATAGCTCTTATTAAGTCGTTTAGTTAATGACAATTTGGAATACTATTAACAACAATAGCATTTTGTATACACCTAAGTTCATTTTTCAAGTTCGATATGGAATTAAGAGTAATTCTTTTCAGAAAAAACATAATTAAACTTCTAAATTTCTTTGTCTTTTATATATGTATAAAATTCTATTTAACATTAATTACTAATAAAATGTTTCAAGTAAATGCATTTATGTCAATTGTTAATGTTTTAGGTTATAATATGATATAAAAACATAGCATAGAATAAATTACGTAAATTAAATATTAAATGAGATAATATGCTTGATAACTAAATGAATAATTCCATTGCAAGTACCCCCCATAACATTTTTATTTTATGCATCCAAATTTAAATGATCTTTTTTTTTTTAATATGACGCAATTATCGCAATTATGTCTTTGCAATTATCGTTTCAAATACAATTTATTGCAAAGAATGATCAAAACATTTTTTTTTATTTCATAACTTTAAAAGCTTAATTTTGAATCATTTAAATAACTTTCATTACATATTTTTAGAGAATTATCTTCCTTTAAGAAAGACAACTTTTTTTTTACTCAACCTCTCAGTTCATCTTTTTCTTTGCTGGTAATTTTTTATTATTTAACACAAATTCGGATTCATTATAAAGAAATTATATTTTATTTAAAACTATTCTCATGTTAAAATGATTCATTAGAAAATTCCTACTTTATATATATATCGGATTTATATTTATTTATAACATAGTGCTTCTAAACATGCAAGAGAGTTTAATTTCAAATAATCATAATTATGATTATTTGAAATAATATTATTCTATTTTATGAATTCAAGAGGAAGATTATAGTTCATTATCATTCATTTATGTTTCGTATAAATACATTTGGCGTAAACAAATATTGAAATGGCATATGAATTAATATCTATCATTTTTTTTTTTATTACTGTTGAGGAAATTTTAAATGAGTAAAATAAGTTTTTGTTTTCCATAAATTTCTTTCAGGAAAAACCAAATTTTGAAATTGAACAAAAGTTGATTCATTTAAATAAAAGTTTCAATTTATTTTCGCTCACCACTAATTTGGATAAAAATTAAGAGTTATGCAGTTGGAAAATTCAGGTTAAAGAATTAAATTTTTTTTTTTATAGATCCATTCTATTTTTTGCTTCTGGAGTTAATTCACACATTTTTTAACCAAAATATAACACATACCTCAAAATTATTAGCCTCCTAAGGGGCTATTGTTTCAGATGGGGTGTTTTGGAGTACCAAATCACTTTTCAATTTTTTATCGTTTGCTTTAATTTTAATTACATTTAGCTTAAATATATATATATTCAGTTTCATTTATTGTATCCTTTACAATTGTCCATTTCTCGATATTTTATCATTTACTTTAATTCTTATATTTAATTGAGTAATTTAATAACTTTGGAAAAAACCATACCTTGGGTGGCTAAATCTGTTCTTTGTATAGAACTTTTTCCTTTTTTTAAAAATCATTTTCCTTGACCAAAAGATGAAAAGAAACTTTCTCAATAACTTATGAGAATACAAGCCAGTTGTATCAAAAGCAATATTAAAAAAAAAAAAAAAAAAAAAAAAAAAAAATCAATCCATTCCTGAAATTTTTTTTCTCATTTAAAGAAATGAAAAAGATGCGAAACCCTTCAGTAATTTTTTTTGCTGCATTGAAAACTGATATTTCCTTCTTTTTTATTTAATAAAATTAATTGCTGTTTATTCTTTCAGAAATATTTATATTTAAATTTGAAATTTAATACCTGAGAAGAATCCTGTGGAAAATGAAAGCATTTTCGATCATTCAATAAATTATGGAATTAAAACACAGGAGGAAAAAATATCATTAAAGAAAGAAAAAATTGTAAAAATCAGGGGAAAAAACAAAAATGCCTTTTCCTTATTTTTTGAATTTCTGATGAAGAACAGTATTTCATTAATATAGTTCTGGGTGTCATTTGGTAGAGTTGAATGTCTTGGATAAGGAAAGGATTGACGAGAAAACTAGCAAAAAAAAAAAAGTTGAATTTTCTCATATTCAATCATTTATTTTAAAACAGTTTTAAAGAAAATCAACTGCAGATATAGTTTTCTTTCACACGAAGTGCTAGGTTACTACTTTCCGAATGAGAAAACATTGTCACTGGTTTGTATTTATTAATCAAACTATATCAACCAGTCAGAAAAGAATAACTTTAATAATTTTTCATCTCATACACAGATTTCACCCCAATTTTCATATAATTTTCTAAACATATACCCCAACATAAAAAAATTTAACAAAAAAAAAAAAAAAAAAAAACTTGCACTTAGTCTTTTTCTTTAAAACCTTCAGTGAAATTTGGTGTGCAAACATTATGCAGCAAAATAAAATCTTTAGTAATTTTATTTAAGCGCATATTGCATACCTGCTTCTAAAAAGAAAAAATATACTATAGTGAAATATTTCAAATCTCAAGATTTTTTTTTAAAAATCAAATGAATATGTAGCATTAAAACAAGATTGTATTCCTCTTACACTTACAATACATATAAGTACATAATTACACTATATCTGCACTTATTTATATTTCAAGTATAACTTAAGAAAATTTAAATTCAGAATGAAGAAATAATTATTGGCATGTCATCAAATTGAAATAAACTGTTTAATCCTTTTCAAAAATATTTGAATTATAATTTAAGACTTTAATTTATTGGATATCGTTCATTTTTCAAAAACATTAAGAAACAAACTAGTATATCTTCATTAAAAATTCACAAATTATCCAAATATTTATGCAATTTTTGATTTATGTTTTATCAATTTAATATGAAATGATTTATATTTAAAAATTTGATATTTTAAATATTACATGAATTTATCCAATCTGTTAATTTCCTCATTGTAAAAATATATCTTTTTTTTTAAAGTACTAGAAGCATTATTAATGGTTTTTTACATGACATGATACATGAATCATATTTAAGATATATGCATTATAATTTTTATACATTACCTGGTACCAAAACAACCAATACATGTTATTTCTAATCAATTTTAACAAATGATATTTGAAGATCAAGTATTCAAAAAGTCCTAAAAATCATTAATAAGTTTTTAGTTAAAATCTTAAGACAAGGTATATAGTTTTATTGTAACAGCCTTTTAATATCAATCGGCATCTGTTGTATGTAACTGAAAATTAGTAACTTTGATAATCTGTCTATATTTAATCATATGATCAACAAAACTAATAAATAGAAAGTTTTAATAATTAATAATGTTTTAGTCAAAAATTAAATTACTTTCAACATGATTAAACATATTCCATTACATTTTACAGATTAAAATTTGTTATTAAAATGGCATACATTTAGTAAGATTTCAAGAAACAATTCCTTTGAGGTTTTCTATACATAAAACTAGATCCAAAATTCTCCTCGCAAATTGCCTAAATATTTACCTAAATCAATTTAACAAAATATTTGTACTACATCTTACAAATAAATTTAGCATCACTCCATGAATAAATACATAAATCTAACACTGCATTAATACATCCTGCAAAATACGAATCTGTGAATGAAACTCAAAACTAAATAACAACTAAGAAATTATGTTCAAAAAATTTATTTTTGTCCAGAAAATTTCAGCATAATAATATAAGTCCAGTTACATGCATAACAAACTTCACACAGAGATGTTATCTGCATCATACAAATTTAAGCCTTTGGAAAAATTTTCTTACACATACATTCATTTACTTATCACAAAATTTCCTAGCATCTTCAGCAACACAAAAGAAAATTGGTGGGTCATGACATCAACACAGCCAAATAAAGTATTATTTGTACTAATCATGCCAATTGATAATACTAATTTCTTAAAATTACTTAAAGAGTTACATATTTTAAAAAAAATAAACAGCATTCATTATTACTTCATTTACATTATGATATATTTTCAAAATATTTGAATTTTGTCTTCATAATTGTAAAGCAAATAACAGGAGCAAAGAATGATCTTATAATGGAAATTTACATTTCTACAAGTTAATATATACATATTAACAGGTATTCCAATAAATGCAATTTAAAACAATACAAACATATCACGATTCAAAAACATAATATATTGTAATAAATTCAGTATATTTCATTAACAATGAAAAATCCAAAATTCAATTATTAAATTACTTAAATATCAATGAAGAACAAATTTTTCATGAAAATAAATTAAACATGTATGCATCTTTATCAAGAAAACACGTCAAATAAAAAATTTAATTTACATTTCGCTATTAACGCAACTTTTAATTTTCATAATCATTTATCAACTGTAGTAAAGTAAAAAAATATTTAAAACCAAAACTTTGAAGTCATTCAAATTTTTTAACTTTACAATGGAAAAAGACTTGGAAACAACATATACAAAATCATAAATTTTTACTTTTAGTCTTTTAAAATTATCGTCGAATAACAGATATTGGTAACTTAATCTTCTTGAAAAAATTATGAAATAATGGAAACCAAATGCAACAATGCAGTTTGATACACATTCAATACAATACCTTACATTATTCATATTCACACATATATCCATTAATGACTAGCACAGTCTTTTTCATAATGTAAAGAAAATATGGATAAACTTTTCAAATACTCCAAAGCCAATTAATTCACTTTTAAATTTATCAATGTTTACTTCTTTTAATATTACAATAACATTCCTCCAAATAATTGAATTAATATTCAAAAAGTACATACTACATAAGGAAATTTTAAGTACATTTTTACATGCATATGTAACTTGTATTACTTCCAGGGAAAAAATACTCATTACATTGATATTTTATTCTCTTGCATTTTTAACGAAAAAAAATTAGTTTACTCACATTAACAATTTTAAACATACGCAGAAGTATAAAGCCTTACCCGCACTAAAAAGTATAATTTCCATATAATAAAAAAATCCAACAGAAATTTAGTTGCCACTAAGTTGTAGAATTCTTCCCGTAAAGCAATTAAAAAAACTGAGCATGGCACTGACTTCAAAAAGTTTTTTTTTCGAAGTTAATCCAGTTGCAATGAGTGAGGACTCATACCTAGCGACCGGCGAAATCGAAGAAAAAATTCACACGCATCATTTCACACTTGATCCCTGTTTCACAAATGGTAATGTAAATAAGTCTTTATGAGCATTTAAAAAAAGTACAGGTACAACGATGGGGTTTCATGTAAAACATGCTAATCCAAACATCCAACGACAGGTACTGATGAAGAAAAAAAATGCAGAATGGAAAAAAAAAAGGAACAGATAACTTTCATACAAGTGCACGTTCTAAAGTGATGATTTTTCATACACTTTCCACGCTCACTTCAACATCTTCTAGATCGTAGAAATCTGTTTTTTTACACCTATTGCTTTCCAAATCCCTTTTTTGTAGCCTTTTTACAGCTTCATTAATTAAAATGCCTTTGCTTAAAAACGTAAGAATTTCATATGGATCTTGAGAATTATTGTTTTTGGATGATTTAGATCTTAGTAAACAGTATTTACAATTAGGAGAAGAATGGTCTATTGCGATTTCAGGATTGTTCAGTTTATTTCTACAAACAGCACGGACCGGCGCAGCGTATGGAGACATCCGCCTGTGTTTTGAATAAACACTGTGACTTGGTTTAGATTTTAGGTGCAAATTGTGCTTAATTGCAGCTACTAATTCTTCCACATCACTAGATGAGAAATTATCAGGTAAAGAGTTTTCACAACACACATCTTCTTTGCAAGGCATTTTGGATGTATCCCTTCAAAATAATCCCTGAGCTGAAATGGAACTGCCGCTTCGTCCTATACACCAGCAGACGGTAAGACCACAACTGCTAATGCCGGCTACCAAATACAACACAAACAACGATTTTCTTTGTTTTGGTTAGGCCGAACTCCCAGACGATTTGTATAAATGTTCCAAACAAAGTAGTTCGCAAGAAAATCTTCTAATTCTAAGGTTAGTTCACAAGTTATGTTTCAACAATGTAGCTTTATCAGTATTATAATGTAAAATGAAGCATGTATATAAGTAATTGTCTTTATAAAGCTGTTAATTTTATTTGGCTGTCTGCCAGATTGTTGTGATGATTGTATTCCTCCGCGGTAGTCTGCCATGAAAAACACGTAAGTTTAGGGTTACCACATCGACATTCATTCTTGATCATTTCATTTCGCCAAAGAATGCCAAGTAGATGCCAATGTCTCCCGCGTTTCTGTATGACGGATTTCCTTACGCTAAATGATGCAATATTCCGTCAGATTCTCGTCTACCCTTAGGTCGTAACCACTGAAATATAAATAAATAATTTGAAATTCCCCTTCACCATAACTGCTATGCGATAAACGAATTAAAATCTTAACACTGTAATCTTTTTTTAATCGAGGTTTCGTTTTCTCAGAAATTCGGCAAGACTAATGAATTTATTGAACGTACGTTTATTGAATTAAGAATTTGTTATTTATTAAAAATCTGTTAATATTATATGTGATAAAAAAGAATACTGGATACTCTGTAAACTACGAATTATGCTTTTGAATTTGATTTGAACTTTTTCATATTGAAGTTTCCCAACATTTTGAAAACCTTAAGGTTGAATATTGAACTAGAGCTACCAAAAAACCTCCCCCTTTCTTAAAAAAAAAAAAAAAAAATAGGAAAAAGGATATTACAAATTGAAAAAAATGTAAATATACGTAGTTCTTTCATTGGATTTTTTACGCTAAAAGAAGAAAAAAATAGAGTGTTAAAAAAAGACAGCATAATTATTCGTACCGAGATAATAATTATGATAAGTATTCGTTACATTTTTAAGTATATTTTTATTAGAAGATGTTTTTATCATTTTTATATGATAGTTTTTTTCTTTCTTTCTTTTTTGTCAACGTTATCCAGAATTAAGCTCTAAAATCATATTGAAGATTTATGCGCATAAATCCTGAAGGTCTCTCAACAAAATTTTTTGAATGTTATTTATTATCTTTGATAAATGGATTGAGGGTGTAGGTATTAATCGGATTAATTTTTAAAATAATAATGCAAATTTACAATTTTTATAAAGATTTTTAAGTACATAAATTTGACTCATAGCGACAAATTTTAAAATTCTGAATTTTATTTGGCTCTCTCACACATCAGATGATTAGGTTTGATTATAAAAGTGAAATATGTTTGGTAGTTTAAGTACATGCAAAGCTTTTTTTTTCTTTCAAAAAGAGAATCAAACAGTTGAATTCCTTCAAACTGAGAATTAATTTATGTAATATTTTGATATATAAATGTGTCTATAGAACCGAGAGATTACAAAAAGGCTCGATGTTGAATAATAAAATAATAATAATGACACATTTTATTGAACTTTGCATTTGTTACTAACCTTTTATTTGTGCTTTTTTGTTACTAACCTTTATTTGTTTATTTTTAACCAATACTTTGTAATAAATTAATCTTAAATTGCAATATTTTCAGGTGTAAGCAATTTAAGATTATTTTTAAATAAGTAATTTAAATTTACAATAGTAGTTATGATTATTTTAGAAATCATACATTGGATAAAAAATCCTATTTTGAATGTCGAAAGCTACACACGTTGTTATAACCGTATTAGCCTGAATGTAACGCGACACCAAATTTTTTTTTTATAAAAATAGAAAAACAAATTGACGAATTTAATACGATCGATTTATTTTACACAATAGAATTCAAAGAAAATATATTTTAGTCAGATAGGCATTTATTTAAAATAATTAATAGCAAAAGTTATTATAGTTTAGTAAGAATTGTTAAGCACATTACATTAGCTAGACCTCGAATTCAGCGTGAGTTAATATTTTAATGGGAAATGGATTAGTCAAAAAAGTACCGCGTTAAATTCGGGCTAATACGATATATATTAATGAATAATAATATAATCGGACTAATTAGGCCAAATATGAGTAATGTTGCCATCAATGAACAATACAATAATTGTCAAAAAATTATAAGTTGAAAATTAACTGTTGCCATTAAATTTTTCCTTCAATAAAGATAAGAATTATTCCTTTTTAATATATTTTATTACTTATTAGGTATTTTATCTATAGCTAACAAACCGCATAATTTTTTTATTTTTTAATTATTTATAATAAAAGTCAAAAGCTTCGTTTACAGATTGTTCACTATTTCTATTATACTTTTCTTTCTTTTTCAAAACTGTAACAGTTAAATAAATGAATGATGGATGTTCGAGAACTGTCCTATATAAATTATTACAAAGAAAATTATTTTAAGAACATCAACTATCGCAGTGATTGTAGGGTGTGGGAAGAAGGAATCACTTTTATTTTGTACAATCACTATATACTTAAGTTCAGTTTCTCATACAAGATTTAATCAGAATTTTTTTTATAAAAAATCCCGATAAGATGTAAAACAATATCTAATAACAAGAAAACTCAACAACTCTGAGAATAAGATTTACAATATTCAAATAGTTTGTGAGCAAAAAAATTAAGAATTGCTCATACAATGTTTTCTGGAATGTTCAGTGTAACAGTTTCGATTCTCGACCAGAGCAACGAAAAGTTGCTTACTTTTTTTCCGTAATAAAACCGCATCCGGTCAACGAAGAAGTTATTCCACTCCGTTAAATGACCTTTTACCTACAAGAAACCTTTCTCATTTCTGTTGTCTAACAAACTAGATGAAAAAAGTTTCTAAAACCCCTTGCTACACCGCAGAAGGAAAATCCCATGACCTATTTATTCTTCACGAAATCAACACTGAAAAATAGAGATAAAGTCGCCATCATGATAGCCTCCTCTAGAATTCCTTTGGCGGGGATTTGGCGCAAGCGCAGTAGGAGGGTAAACGACCTGTCTGCGTCGGCGACGTGACGTGTATGTACATCGTGTTACGGGGCGGTTTTTCTTTGAAGATCAATCATTAATAAATGCGTAGCCATTGCATCTTAATTTTTTTTTGTGTGTATGTGTTTCACCCCTTTCACCCTTAGAACAAACCGAGAACTGGATTTTGATACAGTTCAAAGAATTTGTAGTTAAAGGGACGAGAACGGTGTTAAAAAAAATGGATAAAAATATTATAATTATGATTGATAGAACGAGATTTCATCTACCTCAGATTTATTTAATCGGCAAATGTTAATATTCTCTGACATAGCAAATGCTACCTTTTTCTTTCTTTGATAATTATTTTATATCATTTGTTTCATTCATAAGCAGGAATGGAAATACGATATTTTGAACAAAGGAACGTATACACGACAGATTCAAGAACTGATTTAATAATTGTTAATTTGTTAAGGCTGCACTCATCTTACTATATTCTGTTTTACAAATAAAAAAAAACAAATCAAAAGTCAAATTTTTTTTTTTTATCTATCTTAGGTTAATGATAAATTAAATTCCGGTATTTCCCCTCCCTCTTTTTTTTCTCTTCTTTCAATGGCACGCGACAGAGGACGGTATGCTTTATTTAAATAAAATAAGATATTCAATACGAGGATACAATAAAGACAAAATAAAAAGCAAAATTAATAGATTTTATATTCATGTTAAAAGGTGAATTTTACATAGTTAAATGAGAGAAAAAACGAATTCATGAAATTTTTTAAAAATACTGCTCTGAAGTTGTTGAGGTGATTAAAATTCCTATCATTAATCAAAGGTGCATTTGAAAACTGCACACATAATTTTTTAATAAGCATTTATTAAAAATTAAAATAATTTTATTTAATGTTGATAGATATTTCAACTTAATTAATAAATACTTAGATTATTTTAATGTTTTTAATTTAATAACTTCTCTTGTTAAAACGACCTAACTCATTGGGTGGGTATTAGGTAACAATACTCGCAGAAAAAAATCTCTCTCTCTCTATTTTTTTTAAAGGTGATTAATTTTTAATTTATAACTTCTTTGAAAATATTTTTGGAACAAATAATTGCTTAAGAAATATTTTCTTCAAAATTACCCAAGTAATTGGAATATTTTCTTTGATAATAAATTTTTTTTTAATAATATTAAAATTAAAAACAGACCAAAACATTGAATATAAAACAATAGGTATTATTTTTTTCATGGAACCGAGTAGCCGGGGTTGATACTCGTTAAATCTGTTGGGGCCCGAAGTCCTTCCGTTGGCGTGGACTGGAAAGAGAGGGGGATGCTAGCTCAGGTGTCGTTCTCGTCACTTGACCGAGGTTCAAAATTATAAGGTCCGTCGCCAATAACTTTCGTGTTGCTTCTAGTGCGACGTTAATAAAAATAAAACTAAATTAATTTTATAATTTAGAGATATAACGTTTTGTCTCTGTTAAATTCTTTTTTCTCCTCGTCGAAGTTATTTTTTAAAAAAATACTTGTATGTGTCATTGTTTCTCTCGTAAGAATATTTAAGAAGATCATTTTTTTCTATTTATAGACCTGTTTTGAAGCCGAATTTGGATTTTGGATTAAAGAATACTTGATATCTTTATTAGTACAGCTGTTTTGCCGATGAAATGGAAGAGAAATATTAAACATCAAACTAAAATATAGAAGATTAATGCAAATAAGATACTGACTTAATTCAAAATACATTTTCATGATAGAAATATTAACATAGACAGAAAATTATTTTTAGATATATCTCATTTGTTTGTTACAATATTTCTCCCTTTCTTGCTTTTAAAGCTTGCTGTTAAAGGAAGCAAGGAGTAAAAAATTCCCCATAATTTGACAATTTTTGCCTTGTTTTCACAATTTTATTAATATACCATTAGTACCTTCGATATTAAACAATATCTAAAACTTTAAAACATCGTTAAAAACTGGAATGTTTAGACAAATCTAAAACATTTAATTATGAATTTATCTCTTCCGTCTTTTTGATCAGGTTGAATTAACGTTGAACTTGAGTTGTAGGGCGAAACTTGAATTTTAAGATTGGACACGCTCTATTTCTCAGTGAATATAATAAGTGCCATGTTCGCACTTCTTAAAAACTCAACTACACACACCGTGGTGGGCAAGTGAGGGGGGAGGCTCAACCCGCCCTTTTTTTTTGGGGGGGGGAGGAGGTATTAATTTTTATTCCATTTTAGCTGCCTAAAATTAGGAATTATGGACAAAACATTTGTTTCAGCGTTGCTGTCTTATCCCCTAATTATGTTTCCATCTTCGATACTTTAATTATTAAAAAATTTACTAAACTAAAAAAAACGAGGTGTGGCTATTATATAACTAGACTGATACTGCTGCTGAAGAAACTTGCATGCATCAAATGTCAGCGACTGACAGCTGTTTATCATGAAGCCTTCTCTTTCGAATGCAGTGTCTCGTTTTTGTAAACAAATCGTTATAGGCATAGCCTTCGTTCGCATTAGTTATTATTTTTTTTTGTTTCGAAAAGTGAGCAACGAATTGCTCTAAAATTTCACATGAGACTTAGAAAAACCGCAACTGAAGCTTATAATTTTTTGAAAGAAGTGTATGGCAATGAATGTTAATCGCGCACACGTCTTTTTGAGTGATTTAAGCGTTTTCAAGATGGCCTAGAAGGCGTTGAAGATGATTCACGCCCAGATCGCTCTTTCATGTCAAAAACGGATTTCAATAACCAAAAAAATCGGCGATCTGGTTCGATCTGACCGTCGGTTCAGTGTTCGTGTGATTGCTGAGACAGTAGGAATTGACAAAGAATTCTTGCGGCAAATGTTTCCATCAAGACAATGCGCCGGCTCATTCCTCATTGTCTGTCAAGAGGTTTCTAGCCAAGAAAAGCATCCCAGTGTTAGACCATCCATCTTATTTGCCGGATCTTGCGCCATGCGACTTCTTTCTGTTTTGTAAGGTGAAATCTGCATCAAAAAGAACGAGATTTGAGTCCGTTGAAAGTGTGAAAGAGAAAGCTTCCTGAAGGAGCAGACAGAAAACTTCCAGCACTGTTTCGAACAATGGAAGATTTGCATGGAACGATGTAGGGATAGAGGAGGGGGGGGGTATATTGATGGTGTTAATAAGTAATATGTATGATATCAAAATAAATATCTCTTACATCCTCAGTCTCGTTATTTAATAGCCACACTTCGTACACAAAATGCAACGCCATACATGTGGGCGCAGTTGTTGGAAGAACCTATTTTCCTTTGAACTTATTTTCCCCACTGAAGAACTTATTTCCCATTGTATATATTTTATTCTATAAAAGAATAATTGTATTACTTTGAATACCTAATAAAATGTTGTTTGGTTTAGGCATTCTATGTGGATATTATTTATTTCTATTTTCCAATTTTGTAGTATAATGGGGTATAAAACAAGTTCTGAGTAAACTCATTAGTGGAATTTTGGCAAATTATCGTTTTTAGTGTTTATATAAAACAAGGCAAGCTTTTTAAATCAAATTATTACTTGATGATCTTTGATTTCTCGGAATACTTTTATTTAATTGGAATCCAGGAGTAATATTCTTTTGATAAAAGTTACATTGTATAGTATTAATTAATTTTTAAAAAAATACACGCAACCATTAAAACTACATCACAATGAAGTAGGTATAAACTGTCAACTTTTCTTCTCTGTCCAAATTCGCGACCCTGTGGTGACCGGGTGTGACCGAATAGTCCCACTGTAGCTCATGCATATCGTAAGAGGCACCTCAAATGGGTACTCAGTGTCTGGGGGTATAGCCGGGCACCTTGCCCCTGGAGATTATATCAGGGGACCTCAGAGATTTGCCTTCTTTAGGTAAGTGCGCGCATTACGACTACGAGGCACCCTAGTGATCTTTCCTATGGGGTTTACCGTGTTTGGTAAACACGGGTGATGCGCCCCCGGGATGCCCTAACGATCCTTCTCTGTTTTCGACCCTCCTTCATGTCAATCTATTTTAGTCGTTTTTTTTTCTACAATTTCTTCACGTCTAGATCACAGTTAAATCTTGTTTGGCACAGCATGGCCATATCTGGCTCTTGCACCAATAAACTTTACATTCACTCACTTACTCCCTGACCAAATTCGCTCAGAAATTGTCAAAACCCTTCCCTCCTCGAACTAAATTTTCAATGTTTTGAGTTCACCCTCTATGCTTTCCTGAGCTTTTTGGCTCCCCCACTCGTAATATCACTTCTTCTACACACATACATTCTGAAAAAATGCAGTACAAAATCTAAATAAGATAGAGCTAAATTTTAATTTAACTGTCACAGAATTAAATATATGTTAAGCTTTCATTTAACCAGTTTTATCAAAATTTTAGCCTGACGAAATTTTAAATTTGAAATGATAAAGTCTGAAATTGAATGACGTATGAAAAAAATACTTTATTTTGCGCTATGTAACCATTTTATATAAATTAACGGATTGCTAAATAATATGAATTCTTTTTCTGTTTAAAATATTAATAAATTAATCTTTTTTCCTTTATCTTTTAAGTTTTTTTCCTGCGTTTTATTCATATGAGAGAATATTTATTAAATTTAATTAGTTTTAGACCTTTTTTAAATTAAAACCATGCATATAAATAACATTGATTTATTGTAAGAGAAATACAAGAAAGGCTTGCAAATATGATTCATAATTCTTGTAAATATAGTCTTTTATCTGTAAAATACGTTGGATAACTTAATTTGGAGTCCATGAGCCTCAAGGCTCTTAGTCTTCATATTTTGTAATCTTTTTGGGTTGGCGTGGTGTGGAAGTTAGAGCGGGTGCGAGCTCAGGTGTCCCTTGATCCAGGTTCAAAATTACGAGGTCTGTTGCCAATACAGTACTCGTGTTGCTTCTAGTGCGGACGTTAATAAAAACTAAACTAAAATAAATTCAGTTGCCCAGAACTGCGATTTTATTAAAAAAGTTATTTTTAAAAATAATAATAGTTAGTTATTAGATTAGAATAGTAGTTATTAGATTAGAGCTTGGTGAATTTAAAAGTGCATCAAAATTTTTTTAAAGGTCGAATTTATTAGTCAGAAGGTTAAAGATTTTTAGTATATCTGTAATATGTTGTTACCTAATCGCTTACTTTCAAGAGTTAAAAGCCAAATATATTTATATTACAGTTAAACTCCGTTTACTTCTGACCACACTAAGAAATAGGAATCGCATATGGTTAATACAAATTAAGCTATGAATTGATAAAAAAAAAAAAACTGTAAAAGTTGGAAGAATATGCGATATTAAAAATAATCATATGACGTTGACCTTAATTCCCCCCTCCCTCTTAATTGAATTTTGAATCCAAGAGTTTCCGGAACAACATTTAAGTACGCAAATGGACTTCCCAAGAAACATCATCTTAATGGCAAAAATCGAGGTACCTCCTTAGTGTCGTCCTCGTCATTTGAGCGTGGGTAAAAGATCACTAGGAGTGCTTTGTGATTTCAATCAAATTAAGGGAAATGCTATTGCTCTCTATTCACTGTAACGACGTAGAAGTCAAATTTACTTCTCTTTGCATCACCCCCCTCCTTTTTTTTTTTGGTGAGTTCGGTTGAAACAAGGGTCAAGTTCTGTCAAATAAAAAAAAAAAGTCTGAGATCTAAGCTGAATTTTGTGAACACAATACATGTATGGGAAGATGGGATAACGAGAAAGGTTGAAAATATAGAAAAATCACGATGGAATCCCGGGGCTGCGTCACCCGTGTTTATCAAATACATCAAAATTCCATGGGAGAAAGGAAAAAAATCACTCTCTGTAGAACCCCGTGCATACCTAAAGAAGGTACGTTCCTGAGGGAATGTACCTCTTTGACATTATTTTTCCTTAATTTGTTAGTGATCCATGACGAACAGTTCTAATACACTCCAATATATATATATATGTGTGTGTGTGTGTGTGTATGTGTGCAAAGGAAACTTCTAGGAATGAGAATAACTTATTACAGAATGCTGGACAAATCGTAACCTAACATTATTTTGCGAAGGCTTATTAGGTTGACCCTATAGATATTTCGCTATAAAGATGCTATATAGTAAGACAATGGTACAAGCAAAAAGGCCTAAGAACCAGGACTCCTATATATCACGAAAAATATTTCGTTTTTTTTTTTCCATCTACGATTCAATGAATAAAAATGTGACCACCCGTAGAAAAGTTATGTGTGTAAACATTGTTATAGATCATTCGTGCAGAATAATAAGGAATGCTGAGAATTAAATGGAACAAGGCCTCAAAATCTTCTCTTAGAGGGTTGTAAAAGTTAGGAGAGAGAAATCGCAGATAGCGTCCTAGTCAGTGGCGTACCCAGGATGAAGGGTGCAAAGGGACACATGCCCCCCCCCCTTAAGATGTTTTCTCGAAAATATTATAGGGTAATTTTTTTTGTTATACTATGCTGTTTTGTTTGTTATTATAAAGATGTTTGAAATTTTAAAGTAGTAATTTTTTTTCTCGTCGTGCTTTCTTTTCATCATGAAGAGAAAGGACTCCAGCTAATTCCTGAGAGAAGAATTGAAAAATCTTTGCTGTTTTTGGCCCTGGGTCAGTGTTTATAGATGAAGAGGTAAGGGGGGGGGGTTGCATCCCGATAGAAAATGTATCTCCCCAAAATGCAAAATTTCTTTTTATGGTATCTTAATTATTTTTTTTAAAGAAACTTCATTTTTGTAATTTTCATTACCTGATTAAATTATATCATTACTTGAATAATTTTAAGTTGCAGAAATAAGACTGATGTTGCATATTATTTACTTTTTACCGAGTGGTAATTCTAAGCTACAAAACTGCTGTTTTCATGGCTTTAAAAGCCGCTTCTTTACCTCCAAAATTAATTTCTGGTTACGCCCCTGGTCCTAGTCACTTCAGAGAAGTTAAAAATTGCAAGGTCCATTGGCAATGACTGTCGTTTAACTTCTTGCGTTATCTTATTTCAAACTTAAATATTGCGCTGAGCAATTAAAACAACCGGTATTCTGGAAGTATTGGGAAATGGACACCCAAGTGAGAATCAGTAATTTCACTGTGTGAGGAAGAGAGACAGAGAGAAATTGAGGAAAAATGAGAAACAGTAATCTATATCTGGATTTGGAAAAAGTTGAAAGAGCACACAATACGTAAAGTTTCTATTACTCATCTTGAAATCGAAGACTTTTCCTATGAGATATGGGAATTCTTTTACTGTATCAATATTGCTCAATTGAAAAAAAAAAAAAAAAAGGACTCGGTAGTTCCCTTCTGTGGAATATTACTTTGTGGCAAAATGTTTTGGTATTTTCCAGATTCTATGTTCCTTTTCTCTTACATTAGATCGAAATTTGAACATGCATTGGCGCCATCTGTTGATCGTTGGGGAATTGATTAGTAGCACATAAACGGGAGGTTGAGAAATATTTACTCTGTTTCGATTTGATGAGTAATTTATTTTTGTTGCATTACCTAATAATTTTTTTTTTCTGATTTAAAATTTTTTTCTATAATATTTTCAGCGTTTTGAAATTCTTCGAATTATACACTCAATAAAATTTTGAATAAATATATGAAAATTTCATTGTAAGGTGTTGATACTATGTTATCTCTGAAATACTTACGGAGAGAATTGCCTTTCAAGTTCTATTTCTTATAACCGTGGGATTAAATTTGATTCAACCAAATGCGATCAAGTGAAATAAAACGGCTGCTGCTCGTTAAATATACGCAGGCTTCAATGTCTGCACACAGTATTATGAGGGAATTCTGTAAGTCAAGTTCCAACTCAGGTGTAATTCTCGTCATTTGACCATTATTATAAAATTTATTTTCATAATGACTATTTTTTACCTATTTCGAAACAGGTTAAAATTGTGGCCTAACTAACTAATAAAAAAACCCTTCAAAAACTAATCTATAAAAAAATTCTGCTGCTCCTTTAAATAATTCATGTATTGGAATAAGAGACACGTATGAATCAATATTTGAGGACTTAAAGGAAATATTATTATGTAATATTTAATCATTTTTCCACATTTGCTCAGGGCTTACAGAAATTCTCTTCAAGAAAAAGGGACAAATTCAGAAATAATGAAGAAGAATCCGTAAATTAACGATTGGTTAATGATATCTTATTTTTCACGAAGTACAAAAGCGACCACAATTTAACATCAGGGAATTTATTACAATTAAAATTCGCGCCGTGAAGCATAAAGATGCTACAGAGAAAATGGAAACAATAATAAGATTATTGCTGTTAACTTTGAGGGAAAACATTTGTTTACTGACTATCTACATTTGTTTATTAGTTAAGTGATTTTGTTTAAAAAAGATTATTTAGTTAAACTATTCCCTTTCGGGAGGATTTCAATCCTCATTTAGTGATGGTTGTGAAAATCAGGAATTCATAATTAATTTAGACAGCAACGAGGGTCACTTATTTTATCTTTGTATACATTAATTTGAAGCTTTTAGAAATGAGATTTTATAATCGGATTAAGTGAAATAATTGATGAGAATGAGTTTGCGAAAAGCTTTTTTTCTTCTTCTTGTATATAAATGTGTGTCTGCATTTATGTTGCGGGTGACTTAATACGATTTTTAAATTTGCGAATTGGTATTATTTATTAATACGTACTAACATGTTGTTGTCTTGAGAAACAAAACCAACCACGTTGCGTCACTAAAAATGCGTGGGCATAAAATTAAGAATATATAGTGTTAGTTTAAAAAAAAAATATTTGAATATATATTATAATACATTACCATTATAATAATTAATTACATCCAGTTTGCTTTAGGTACATCTACAATGTTAAGATATATTTAATTGAATATTTTATCGTCTGATTTTATTTTAATATCCCAATAGAATATTATTATTATATACTATAATAATTTATCGTTTGTTCTTATTTTAATATTTCATTTAACAATAGATTTTTATAGCAGAATCGTCTGGTTTTGTTCTTAATTTCGTTTCGTTTCTGTGGCCGCGATGCACGTTTCCCAAGACCTCTTATCGATGTGATGTGGAAATCTGGGGAGGGATGTTTCAGATCGGGTGTGATCCTCGTCACTTCACTTAGGTTCGAAATTACGAGATCCGTAGCTGCGGCTCGAAAAATTACCCAACAGATTTCATAATTGTTTCAATATTTGATAACATATTTGAATTTTCCTTATTGTGTGCTTATAATTGGAAATCTTGCATTTATGTATATATTTTTGTCTAGAGCTTCATTTCTGAATATTTCACAATTTTCCTTTGTGTGCATTACTTGTATAAAAACTGTGGCCAATCGTCGCCGGTAGATTGACTGGTCAGCATCCGCAAGAAATCGTGACGTGAATGGAATACAGATTGATATGTATTCCAAAAAAAGAAAAAGAAAGAAAGAAAGAAAGAAAAATGAAAAATTGGAAGTATTAGAATCATGACATTACACTCCGTAAACACATTGTTAGCTTTTATTTTCTTTTGAATTTCGAAATTATGTATTATCTTTTTTTTTTTTTGCTCCGACATGTACTTTTATTTCTCACCCTTTATTGTAGTAAAAAAAAAAAATTCCTTTTCGCCAAAAAATGATGAGTGTGGAGGGAATGTCAAACATTCCCTCCACACTCATCGCCAAAAAATGATGAGTGTGGAGGGAATGTTTGTATCTCTACACCCTTTGGATGAGCTCAGTCCCCTTGGGCATAATGCCGAGAGCCTTCTAGTTGCTTCTCAGTGCGACGTTAAAGAACAGTCACTCAATATCGTATAGCATGCAACATTTTTTTTTTCACTTATTTGCGGTTTATGAATCAAATATTTTTCCCTGTGTAAATCATGAAGAGGAAACATTTAGTATGTGTTAAATATAGGTTTACGCGTATCCTCAGAAACTTAATTGGGATTTTCAAAACAGAAACATTATTCAGTTAAAAAAAAGACGCTAGAGGGCGAATATAGAGGTTAGAGGGAAAATAGAGGGCGCTACGTATCACTGAGACTTTTCAGAAATCAAACTGAAATTGACTTCTCTCTCTCTCATAAAATGACCGAGGGAGAATATAAAGAAATTTAAAATCACGAAAATTAAAAATAATCTTTTTTTTTTTATTGTCATGAGACATCGTACAAACAAACTAATTTTGTGATGTCATCAAGTCTGTTCCACGAGTCAAGTTTCAACTTTTTGTATTCAAAAACCGCAAAATATGAAATCCGCCTCTCTGACAGACAAGCGAAATTTTCTTACTTGTGAATAAAGATGAATAGCGAATTTTAGTTCACACAGACCTCTCTTGCCATCCCATATTATTTAGAAAAGTAAAAAAGCCGCAAACTTTAAAGATTGCTCTCAAAATGAATATACTGTAACGTCGTGACCCCAGAATGCGTAGAATGAAGCGGTAACGTGAAGGGATCGCACAGTTTAAGAGAAGATAATTCTTTATTTTACAAATGTATGGATTATATTCTAGTTAGGCGTTTCCACCTGGTTTCTATTCGCACAACGTCCAAACACATATAGTTACACAGCACATAGTTAAAGTACCACCGAAAGCTTAATATCAAATGCAGTTCGATTTTAGTTCTCAAATCGCAAGGGCAGGCAATAGCCTCCAAATTCCAGCTGGAACCCTCTCACGCTCCCCGGGAGGAATCTCCCCTCTTTTTCTTTTTCTCCCTTTTTAAAACCTCGGGTAGGTCTGTCTCACGCCCCCCTTAGATTTATTTTCACTTTTGAATGAACTTTCCAATCAAAGACAAACTCCGTTTTTGTCCCCTGCAACACCATTAGTTCTTTTCGGCCAATGTCAGTTTTCTCCACGTGCAAGCCGATGTCGGCCGTCAAACGGCTAGGCCTAGATTCCCTTATATATCAATGTCATGGGTCACAATACCTCACAAAGAGGATTCAACTTGACCGCACCTGTGTAACAGAGTCAGATGTTCATGAATGTGGCTGACCCAAGCCACCTGATTTTGCTCATTTATGGCTTTTAAGCAATAAACTTTTTATTGTGACTTTGAATGGGAAGTTGGGTACAAAAGCGGGAGTTCAAAGCAAAAGTCTTTGGTGGGGGTTATCTATAGCCTACGCTACAGTACAATACATCCTCTTTAAATAATTCGATATAAAAACCAACGTTTTTAAAAACAACGTTTTTATATGGTGGCAAAGTTTATTAAAGAAAATTATTGAAATATTAGTTAAAACTGTTGGTTATTTTTAACTTTAAAATTTACTAAAAAAGAGTTATTTGTGAGCGTATTAAAAAATTCATAATACTCATAAAATCAAAACATGCATTTGAAAATTTGTAAGTCATTCTATTAAAAAAAAATGGGAACCAGAATTCAGAAAAAATTATTGTGATAAGACACGGTGCCAAATATTGGAAACTTTCTTTCTTGCGAATGATTACTGACAAAAAGTCAGCAACCCTTACTATCTCGGAAAGAGTAAAGGGGAGATAGTATCTCCCCTTTGTGAGTACAATAGTTTTACGAGGCCTCATGCGGTGTGGGGAGTTCCCGGTGTTCCCAGAGGGGGAAAGAAATTTTTTCCTCAATCCTAAAAGTGCCGAGGGGAAAGAATATTTTGACTTGTTAAAATTATTGAAATATTAGTTAAAACTTGTCGCAAACGTCTAAATATTGCATTGTTAGGCCAGTACGAACGATTCCCAAAATTTCAAAGCTCTAGCTTGATGGGAAGTCGGTTAAATTAACGATCGAAAATTTGATGACACACACACACACTCACACACACGCACACTCACACACACACACCAAGTGAAATTCAGAAAAACGTTGTAAAATGTTCATGCCGTATGATCGAATAAGGAAGTGCTTGGTTATTAATTTCTTGGGAAGCCTTTTTTCCATTTAATTTTAGATATAAATTTGTTTTTGTTTTATTAACGTCGCACTAGAAGCAACACGAGGTCTACTGGGGACGGACCTCGTAATTTTGAACCTCGGTCAAGTGATGAGGACTATACCCTTAGCTGGCACCCCCTCTCATACTTCCACACCACGCCAACTGGAAGACTCATTGAGCCTCGACAGATTAAAAGTGCATCAGCCTTGGTTAAACAGTGGGTCTTTAGTGGCAACAAGACTCGAACCCATGACTCGACGAATATCGCGAGACCGCAACCGTGACCACTAGGTTACCACGGCCTTTAAATTTAAATAAAATTGTACTCATTTAACGTTTATTTTTTTCAAAATGTTCGAGAATGGTTAGGATTATTTCAATAATTTTTAGGTTTTTTGAAAATGCAATAATTTCAAATTATAACCATTAAAGTTTCAAATTAATTCTGCTTTCTTCTTGTCGATTATTCGCATTCAAGAATGTTTATCAAAAAATTTTATAAATTGACAAATTAACTTTAAATGTAATGTTATTTATTTTTAAGGTCATTCTAAAGTTTTCCATGCTATTCTTCCATGATTTCAAAGCCCTTTATGTGTCACAACTGTGCAGATGTTGTTACTAATTAATAAATAAAGAAAATTTCTCTTTTTCTTTAGAATAGGTTTGAAAAGAATGTTTTTTATATAGGCCATACAACATATTTATATCTATGGCTATTTTTATTTTTAGGAAATACAGAAACCAAGTTTTATATTTTAAAGTAAAACAAATCATAATTGTGATCGAGAAAATCCTCAAGGACCAAAACATTATTTGTATGTGTTTTCGTTAAAGGGTCTAATTAGAGAAAAATAAGAATATGAGCAATTATATACCAGGAAAAATTGCAATAGCCTTCTCCCCCACTCTCATTAAACATTCAAATTAATTGTTTTAAAGCAATTGTGTTTATTTTATCGATTTTGTAAACAGAAAAAAATTATGAAGTTATTTTACCCTTGGGAAAGTGAAAAGGAGTTCGTAAGAATTCGAAATTATGTTTAATACTTTATATTTAAAAGACAAGTAAAAGGAAATGTAAAGAGAAAAAGATGATTATTAAAAT
Organism: Nephila pilipes; assembly: GCA_019974015.1. Classification (NCBI taxonomy): domain Eukaryota; kingdom Metazoa; phylum Arthropoda; class Arachnida; order Araneae; family Nephilidae; genus Nephila; species Nephila pilipes. Next base: position 343,522 of record BMAW01022856.1, read on the forward strand.
TGTTTGTACCATGATTATATGCTTATTGTTATTTTCACGGAACGAGAAAACAGATTTTATTGACGTAAAACTTAAAGGACAAAAAAGGTCAAAGTAGTAGAAAGTTTTAAAATAAGAAAGTAGAGATGAATAAAGCTAAGACGATCGGACGATATACTTTTATAATTTCAAATAAATAGATCTCTCGTTTCAACAAGTTGAATAAAAAAAATTGGTCCATACTAAGTTGTTTGCAAAGAACAGATTTAGTCTCTAAAAGTGCTAACGTTTCAAAAAATACTTATTAAATTATTCAATTAAATATTAGAATTAAAGCGAATGATATATTGAAGTGGACAATAAAATATTTTTGTCGGTAATTAGAATTAAATATACTTTAGGCTAAACGTGATTACTGTTATGATAAATCGAAAATAAGCAAGTTACGTGCAATTCTAACTTTATTTTTGAAAAGTGGTCACTGACTAAAACAATAAAAAAAAAACGAGAAAGTCGTAAGCATTATTTTCTTAGTGTTAAAAAAAAAGGAAAATTCTAAACGTTTTAGGGAAAAAAATGAATATTTAGACAGATGAAAATCAAAGAGTGAAAGAATTCCCTTTCGTGGGATTTCTCAGGTAACGAGACGTTTCGGACAAGACAAAAAAAAAAAAAAAAAAAAAAAAGGAAGTTTAAACAATTCTCATTTTTTTAAATCAACAGGAATATAAGACGTATTTTAGCAGTGATACGGAATACTCATGTATCAATTTATTCAAAGAAAATCACATTTATTTACATAAATAATTATGCAACAGCACCTAATAATCAAAAGCTGTATTTACATTCGCAATCGTTGTGCTCTTATTTTTAGATACATCTAGTAAAAAAAATCCACAGCTCTTATAACCTCGAAAATTTACTGAGTACTCATAAACATAACATTCTATTATACTGAACATAATTATAAATTGAAAAAAATTTTAAATTAATAAATTTAAAAAAAAATTTATGGCTTAGATTTTTTAAAATTTCTTATACAAATACTACACTATACCTAATGTTTGTAACGGTTTATTAGAATAAAAATTACTTTTCTTGGATAAGAAATAACTTAATTTTACATTGCATAAAATATCAGCTCTATGGATAAAGTAGATTTCGAGATTAGTGCCTCAAAATCCTAAAAAAGCATTATTACAAACAGGAGATGACGCTTCTCTGCATCGGTTCTCCAATGAAGGAAAAGTAACATTTACAGAAATGTTATCAATCTGCCAAGGGAAGTTTAAGTAATGACCCCTTAACATTGGCGACAGATTGGGCGACTTTGACAACAAATGGAAAGTTCCTGAAAATATTGGAACCTACGCGAAATATCGACTGGAAAGACATATACGGACTTTTCGCAAATTTTTGGTGTGACGATATACCTAGTTGGAAGAGGTATGAATACGCCAAATGTCTCAGTTAGTCAGTAGTCTATTTTTTATGTCTGCCTTTCGAGTGCTAAATAATACTGTGGAGATTTATCCGTAGCTCGAACTAGTTTGCTGTTGAACTGAATGTTATCACAATTGCTGTTTTGTATGTGGTTGTATTTCTACAAAACAAGTGCTGTATTTATTCTCGTTGTAACGCTAATCTGTACAAGAATCGTATTTCCTGTTTATGCTGTTGTTGTCCAAGCACTGCTATCTGTGGCCTGAATATTTGTGAATAAAGTGTTATTTGTTGTTATCCTTCATGTTGGACTGATTTTCACCTGTATACTTCTAGAAAATTTCGTGAAATCATCATGACAGAAATGCAAAGTGCAACTATTTTCCTCTTAGGCGTGATGTGTTTATTTACAGTTTTAAAATTCACTTTGCTAGCATTCTAATTATACATCATATTCTCATAAATAGTACATGTATAGATCAGCGAAGTACTCTCTAATTTTTAACAACAGAGTAAGAAAAAAAAATACTAAATAAGATGCATTTTAGTATCTCGGTGATCTTAGGGTCGCGGTAGCCTAGTGGTCATGGTTTCGGATTCTTGGACGGCGGTTTTCGTTCAGTCGCGGTTTCGATCCTTGGCCGCTAAAGACCCACCGTGTAGCCGGGGCTGATGCACGTTAAATCTGTCGGGGCCCAAAGTCCTCCCGTTGGCGTGGTGTGGAAGTTAAGAGAATGGGGGTGCCAACTCAGGTGTCGTCCTCGTCACTTGACCTAGCTTCAAAATTTCAAGATCGATTGCCAATAACCCTCGTGTTGCTTCTAGTGTGACGTTAATAAAACTAAACTAATCTCGATGATCTTAAGAATTTGAATGATCAAGGATTTGTTTTATATGAGAGAGGAAAAACGATATATTTTTTAACATCAAACTGGCAGGGCGAAAAAAAATGAGGGGGGTGGGAATAGACATTTTCCAAACGTTCATCCGATTCGGCAGGTATGTGATAGAGTCTTCTCGATTTATGACCAAGCTAGCAGGTCGTAAGTTCGAGCTGGTCATAAGTCGGCTATATATTTTCATGCACTATTTTCATTCTAACGAGTTATAACAGTGTGGATGTAATCCTATTACCTGTCTCGTCTGTCATCTTAAGTCATGTTACTCCAATCACAAAGCTAGATTTCAACTTAAATTCAAGTACAGATAAAGTAACTAAAATAGTCAATTATATGTCAAAATAGAGTTTATTAATTCTCTAATAAGGGGAGTACTCTCTATAATTTTCGTAAGAACTGATCACTTTTACAATGTCCACGGTAGCCTAGTGGTCATAGTCGTGGACTCATGGCCGGCGTTGTTTCCGTCGAGTCGTGGGTTCAAGCCCTGATGTCACTAAAGACCCACTATGTAGCAGAGCTGATATACGTTAATCCAAAGATGTCGAGATCCAAAGTTCTGTCGTAGCGTAGTCTGGAAGTTTGGACAGAGGTGTGCCAGCTCAGGTGTCGTCCTCGTCACTTGACAGATGTTCAGAATTATGAGGTCTGTTGCCAATTAATGAACAATCACTCACTCCCAACAACTTCTATAAGACAGCAAAGAATGTGCTTACCAGAATACGATGCGAGTAAATCCTCCAAACAATAATACGAGCAGACAGCGTCGGCTCCTAGTCTCAACAAATCATGTTGATTCCCAAGAAAACATCCGGGCACTTCAAATCGAGGAATCGTGACCAAAGGAATCTGCTGGAGATTCGACCTGAATCTATCAAAACTGTCGGAGTCTGTCTTTGGAGTCTCTATTGCGGAGATCGATCGGGGGATCAACTGAGCGCTGTTGGCACTTTAAGTGGAGTGTATCGGGTGAATTTGCGAAGAAGCAACGTGTATCTGCAGCGAATCGTCGAAGCCTGCTCTGGAAGGACAGAATATTACTGCGGAGGCTGACCGCAGTGAAGAGTAATAAGCTGATGAGCTGAACGTCGCTGAATTAACTGTGGCTGTACTTAATGTGTGTTTTGCTCCTGTATCTGCTTCACTGTGTATTTATGAATTGTTATTTTCTAAATTGTGCTACCTGTGTGTAACGAATAAATCGTCATTTCTCGTTATCCTCCGAGTTGGACTTAATCATTCACGCCCCACAGGAAAATTTCCCGTAACAATATATATATATATATATATAAGTGTGTGTGTAGATTGTAAATAGAGTTTCAGAAATTAAAAAATAAAATATTTGTTTATTTTGTAGAAAATCCTGGTATTTATTTCATCATCAGTATACAAATTCAAGTATGTTTTGAAACGTTGAATAGTAAATTTTATATTGTCAAAACATTTCATACCGTTACGTGGTTGATTGTCTTTCGAATGCATGAAATGTTCGTGCAATTAAAAAGCAAGTTCCTCCAGAGCAAATTCGAATTTATTTTGAGAATCTCTCGCTATACACCACATATCCTTTTAAAATGAAGCAATTAACACATGGATCAATAAGTTCCGAGACTAACCCAGAGATGGCGCTCGTAGTAAACCAGTAACCAGGTCTTTCTAGAGTACTAACCTTTGCTTGAAACGAGTCAAAATTTTAAGTCGATCGGACCAGAAACAGCTGAGTTATCGAGGTTGGAGTAAAGTCGTTTTGTAGTTTGTTTAAAAAATGGAAAAAAACCGAGTTTCGTGTTCTGATAAAACATTGTTTTTTAATGGGTAAAAACACCGTGCAAGCGAAACAATGGATTGAAAAATATTACCCGGACTCTTGTCCATCAAAAGCAACGATTTGTCAATGGTTTGCCGAGTTTAAACGTGGTCGTACCGACACAAATGACGCGGAACGCTCGGGTAGACCTGTGGAAGCCGTTACACCGGAAAATGTGAGTGAAGTGACAAAAATTATAATGAAAGATCGTAAAGTGAAGCTCCGTGAGATTGCTGAGATGACACAGATATCATATGGAAGTGTATTTACTATCCTTCATGAAAAATTGAGCATGAAAAAGGTTTTTTCCAAGTGGGTGCCGCGATTGCTTTCGATGGAGCAAAAACAGCAACGCATGTCGATGATCCGAAGTTGCCGGTCGCCACTTTATGCAACAAAAAGATTTCGTGCGACGTTACAGTCATGGACGAAGGATACATCACTACACTCCAGAGTCGAAGCGGCAGTCATCTGAGTGGTGCACAGCTGGCGAAAGCCGTCCGAAAACGCAGCAGTCAGCTGGCAAAGTCATGGCGTCAGTTTTTTGGGATACGCATGGCGTGATTTTCATTGACTACCTCGAAAAAGGTAAATCGATCAACAGTGATTATTATATTGACTTGCTGGTGCGTTTGAAGGAGGAAATCGCAAAAAAAAAACGACCGCACAGTCTCGGGACTTATTGATCCATGTGTTAACACACACACATAAAATATATGATAGCACCAATATAAATTTCGCACTGTTACTGAACACAGAATTTAATTCACAATATCACGATAATACAAATCGTCACTAACATATATTCTAGCTGATACACATACTGGTTGGTTTTTTTTTACCTGAAAAAGAATGTCTGGAAACTTCTGAATTGGTCTAAGACTATCTAATTTTGTCACCAATTTGGAATACCAAACTTATTGACAAGATCACATTTATTTATACAATTTATTTCCTTATATATTTGAACACTGACAGAAATATACAGTGGCACAACAATTGAGGATACACCTTACTTTTACTTGATAAATCCAACTTTCAATCAAAATAACACCTTAACCAGAAGTGCAAACGAATTTTTATTCTTAGACATAACAAAAGGTTTAATTAACAGTAAAAATAAAGAAAAATCAACGACAAAATTCTAAAATAAAACTTTTTACAGGGATTTCAAACAAACATAAGCAGATTTTTACCTCAAAAAATTGAGGATACACAAATGAAATTTTTGTTTAACTACCACTTGATTTCTTTTTGCTTGCTACTAAAGTTTGGGAAATTTTATCCTAAACTTTTTCAACTGTTATTTCTGTCTTTTGAAGTTGGTTATGAGAATATAAAGCTGTAATTTTAAATGGAAAATGGCTCCTCGGAAAGAGACTAGTATTGATGTAAGAAAATTTATATTAAGGTTATTTAAGAAGTGAAAATCTTATCGTGAAATAGCTGAAATTGTCGGTAGAAGTCACTCATGTGTCCAGAAAATCATTGGGAAATTTAAACGCGATGGATTAATTCAAAATAAGAGTGGAAGAGGAAGGAAAAGTATTCTGAGTGATGTAGCTAAAAGGAAAATTTTAAAAGATATCAAGATTAATCCTAAACTGAGTGCAGTCAAACTAGCTGCAGAAACTTCTCGAATAATCTGCAGAAGTGTAAGTGCTGAAACTGTGAGAAATGTGATTAGACATGCTGGATATAGCAGTCGAGTAGCTAGAAAGAAACCTTTCATAAGCTTACAAAATCAGAAAAAGCGTTTGGAGTTTGCAAAAACTCATCAGTTGAAGACAGAAAACTTTTGGAAGAAAGTTATATTTAGTGATGAAAGTAAATTCAACATTTTTGGAAGCGATGGTCGTCACACCGTTTGGAGAAAGCCGAACACCGCTTTGGATCCAAAAAATTTACGTCCTACAGTTAAACATGGTGGTGGCTCCGTCATGGTTTGGGGTTGTATGGCTGCAAATGGGGTAGGAAATTTAGTTTTTATAGATGGTATAATGGATCATAAGCTTTATATAGACATACTCCGCAACAATCTTAAAGAAAGTGCACAAAAATTGGGTTTAGATGGAAATTTTATATTTCATCACGACAACGACCCCAAACATACGGCACGTAATGTCAAAATGTGGTGTCTTTTTCATTGTAAACAGCAATTGCACACACCGCCACAGTCCCCTGACATCAATGTCATAGAAAATTTGTGGGCCACACTAGAAACAGCGGTCCAAAAACACCAGATTAGAAACAAAGCCCATTTAAAGCAAATGTTACAAGAAGAATAGGATAAAATATCTCCAGATACCAGTAAAAAATTGGTCGAATCGGTACCAAGACGTTTGGAGGACATTATAAAAGCCAAAGGACATGCAACAAAATACTGCTACTATCTATGCATGTAATATATCGAAAAAAATTCATTGGTGTATCCTTAATTTTTTGAGGTAAAGATCTGCCTATGTTTACTTCAAATATTTGTGAAACTTTTAATTTTAAATATATTTTTTTGTTGATTTTTGTTATTTTTACTGTAAATTAACCCTTTTATTACGTGTAAAAGTAAAAATACGTCTTCTATTCTACTTAATGTGTTATTTTCATTAAAAGTTGGATTTATCAAGTGAAAGTAAGGTGTATCCTCAATTGTTTGAGCCACTGTAGCTATTTCTGCGTTAATATAAAATACAGAATAGTAACATCCGTTCGATGAGTAAGTATATCCCGCTTTTGTTTTTGACAGGAGAAAGACCAATAAATTCGATTTTTAACCAATTTTTTTTTCAGAAACGAAAAAAACTGATTTTTTAGGAAGATTATTCGTATTTTAAGATTATTCAGCTTGCATACATAATTATATATTGCGTATATAACACTTAGAGGAAGAAAAAAAAATAAAAATAGACACATGTATCAAATGTTTCATGCTTAAAATGACTTGAAAATTTAATTCTCTAATTTTTGGTTACCGAATAATATATTCCTAAAAATATTGAAATATATATAGTTCTATAAACATTACATTCACATTGTATAATGCCTTCTTATGCCATTCTAGATAATTTTAAGTCATGGCAAAATAGCGAGAAAGATATCTGAACTGACTAATCAGATATCCTCTAGACTTCCATATTACATTTTACATACGAGGATTTTATTCGTTATTAAATTTCATCTACCTCAATATTCCACGGGATTCTATTCGATAAGTAAGATGAAGACGAATTCTCGCTTATTTTACAACGTTTTTATGTATTTCACTTGGTATGAGTGTGTGTCATCAAATTTTCGATCGTTAATTTAACCAACTTCCCATCAAGCTAGAGCTCTGAAAATTTGGGAATCGTTCTTACTCGCCTAACAATGCAATATTTAGACATTTCAGACAAGTTTTAACTAGTATTTCAATATTTTCTTTTAATAAACTTTGCAACCATATAAAAACGTTGGTTTTTATCTCGAATTATTTTAAATTGAAGCTGTCCACAGTAGCCTAGGGATCGAGCTCACGAGTACCATGCCTCGCATTTGATGGGAAAGACCGCCTTTTAAATTCTAATGAGACTCAGTATTTTTTAGTGCTTCGGAGTGAAAATTAAGAGATATATTTCCGAGGTTCTCAATTTTTAACTAAGATCTAAATTATGAGGTCATCAAGAAGGGCTATCATGCAGTTTTTTAAAGCGATATTAATTTGAATGCACTCAACCTTTAAATAGAACTGTATCCTGAACTCGGAGATCTAAAAGTTTTATCTTATATCAAACAGGCTCAATAGGCAAAAATTCGTAGTAATATTAATTTTGCTATATAAAGTTTTAATTAAAACTTGTTATGCAATGTGTGAAATAAAATTTATATTTTTAATTTGACATCATTAAAATCTGATTATTTGGAGAATCACATTAAATGTTAATTTCTCAACGGGAATGAAACTGGAATTATGATCTAATTAAATCAATTTGCAACACAATTTTGAGGCCTTTAATTCAGTCGTGTGGCTTAAAAAAAGGATTGAACCATTTCTATTTTAACTTTGCCCTTTTTAAAGTAGAAAAAATGCTTAATAATTTTAAAATCACTATGAGTAGGATATCGCGATGTATATTTTGAATATGTCAAGTAATTTCCATAAATTACAATTCAAGATTAAGAAAATATATTCTGATCTATATAGCATAAATTTTTTGCAAAGTTTGTGAAAATATTCTTCGCTTAGTCTTAAAATAATTATTGTTTAATTCAATAAAAACATTCTAAGAAATCAGAAAATTTTACAATTCAAGAATATGAGTTCGAGAAATATTAGCAGCATACCTTAGAATCTTAAAATTAAACATATTGTAAATTTTATATTCGATAACCAAAATTATCATAAGACAATAGCACCTTACTCTACATATACTAATAAAAACGTTATAGCTATAATTCTGTAATTATGAATTGTATAATAATTGAGCAAAACGTTTCATTATTGATAATTCTATTTTTATCTAGAAAGCACTCACCTTGTTAACTTTTCTAGGCAATAATTCCAGATTTCTTCCCAATTTCCAAAAAATTCTGAGTAAATAATACTCTTTAACTAAATTGATATTGCTAGTTTTAAATTGAGGAAAATTATTATTATTTTTTTAAAATTAAACTCACACAAAACTTAACAAGCATGGCTCGATAAGGTCTGTATTATCATTCTTTTCGATGATGGCACCGGCATATCACGTGATGTTTGGAGAAAGGACCTTGTTACTGTATATTATAATAGTTAGAATTCTTCCATGGAATACAAGTAAGTCAACGTGATTACCTAATGAAATTTCAGCCCAAACAATGATTCTTTTTCCTATATATCTGTGTCTCTTTCAACAATTCTAGATTAGTAGTATCTTCTGCTTTGTTCTCTCACTCTCTCTCTCCACACACACACACACACACACACTGCACCTTAAAATTATTGTATTCAATCATCGAAAGTTATTCATAGATTAACTAATAAGATTTTCAATATAATTTCTATAATCAAACCATATTACTTTAGATCTCAGGGACAGTAAAACACCTTTTAGAATGAACAGGAGGATAATCTCGCAAGATCGGTACCTAAGTTTAATGTTTTCATTGACTGGATTGCCCCAAAAGACATCAATACTAATGTTTTCCGACACAGAATGAAAAAAAAATATTAAAAATCATTTTTACTGTAAATCTTTTGGAATCCTAGGGGACACCCCTAAGTGTAACACCCCAAATGTAACATTTAATGGGTTCCACTGCGTAACATCACTTTCGGAAAACTTTTGGACTATTCAGTAGTGCAAGTGTTTACATCCTTACAGAAGATGAAATTCTTTTATATCTATTAAATTAAAGAATAATTTCGAGTGGACATTAGTCTTTTTGGCTCTGTATTCCACAAAATTAATTATTCAATGAATTGAACTTTATGAGACCTTATACGAACAAGTATTTTATTCAAAGAATTAAGAATTTATTTGATAAACTGAAGAAACTCGGAATATCCCCTAGACCCGTGTGGTGACCAGGTATGACAGAATAGTCCCACTGTAGCTCATGCATGTCGTAAGAGGCGACTAAAATGGGTAGCCAGCGTCTGAGGGTATAGCTGAGCACCCTGCCCCTGAGGAATATATCAGGGGACCTCAGGAATTTATCTTCTTTAGGTGAATACGGGCATCATGACCCCGATGCACCCCAGTGATCTTTTTCTTTCCTATGGGATTTACTGTCTTTTGTAAACATGGGTGACGCACTCCCCGAGTTAAATTAGCGATCCTTCTCTAATTTCGACCCTCCTTCTTGTCAACTAATTTTTGTCTTTTTTCCCCCCAATTTTTTCACGTCAAGACCACAGTTAAATCTATGTTTGGCGCAGCATAGCCACTTCTGGCTCTTGCGCCAATAACCTTTGCATTCACTCTCATTCCCTCATTCAAGAATCGTAATTTCGTTCAAAGAATGCGGATCAGCCTCTCCGAAAAGGTAAGGAAAATGCGGGTTGCAAGCGGAAAACTACTGCGAAAACTGATAAAACTCTAATAAGAAATTGTAAAATTAATCCAAGGAAAACAATCTCAGACCTTCAAATGGATTTATTGGCATCTGGTTTGGAAGTGAGTAGCTCAACTGTACGACTTATGTTTCTGGATGCTGGCCGTAAGGCAAGGAGACCAATTAAAAACAATTTTTAACTCCTGTCATGAAGAAAAAAACTATAGCATGGGTAAAAAAACGGACTACTGATGACTAGAAGAAAGTAGTTTTCAACAAAGAAATTCATTTATTTGTGCAGGGATACATTTCAGATGCTGTGTTTAGTTTAGTTTAGTTTTTATTAACGTCGCACTAGAAGCAACACGAGGGCTATTGGCGACGGACCTCGTAATTTTGAGCCACGGTCAAGTGGCGAGGACAACACCTGAGCTGCCACCCCATCTCCTAACTTCCACACCATGCCAACTGGAGGACTTGAGATTTAACGCGTATCAGCCTCGGCTACACTGGAGGCCTTTAGCGGCCAAGGATCAAACCTACGACTGAACGAAAACCACCGGCCACGAATCCGAAACCATGGCCACATGACTACCACGACCACCAGAAGTCATGGAATAATGAAAGAAAAAGATTCATGTTTGGTGATATATGCAATAAATGTTATATTCTGACTTTTTGAAGCATCCATAGATAGTATATAAAAAAAAAATTCGGAAACCATGAATCACTATTTCATGAAGCAATTAACCTAAAATAGGAATTGGTAATTTTTTTTATTTGAACGCTTAAAATTCATTAAAAAGTACGCATTTCACATGAAACATCCCTCCAATGTATAAATATGGAAATTGATACAATTTATACTCTATTAATGTTCCAACTTTGAAGTATATCCATAACATTGTTTTTATCCTTTTCCAGTATTTTTAGATCAATTAATTCAGGGCTACTAAGATGCATTGAAGAAAAATTTTTTGTTTGAAACTTGAGTGATAAAAAAACTTACTAGACAATCATTTGTCTGTTTTTTTCGGGGCGTATTAAACGAGTAGCTATGATGAGGAGCTCATGACGGTGTTGTTTCCGTTGAATAGTGAAATTGAGTCCTGATGCCGCTAAAGACCAACCGTGTAGCGGAGCTGATCCACGATAAATCTATCAAGGTTCCAAATTCCTGCGTGGACGTGGTAGCCTAGTGGTCATGACCAAGGACTGGCAGGCGGCGTTGTTTTCATAGGGGGTTCGAGCTCTGATGCCACTGAAGTTCCACCGTCTAGAGGGGCTGATGCATATTATATCTGGTCGCAGTAGTAATTCCTCCCGTTGGCATGGTGGGGAAGCTTGGAGGGAGAAGTGCCAACTCAGATGGCATCCTCGTCACTTGGCAAAGGCTCAAAATTAAGAAG